>JXCR01124496.1:261762-280261 GCA_002079205.1 Phalaenopsis hybrid cultivar | reverse complement strand
CCCCCCCCCCTCCTCAGAGGAAGAACCCTCCTCATAAGGTGGTGTCGACACACAATGACAGAATGTTGAGCAACGACCCCGAGAGGGCCAAAGACTACTAAGAAAATCTCGGATTCGCGCAGGAGGAGAGATAGTGATTCAAGCTCATTGAGGCGCCGCGTCGGCCAGGAAATCCCTTCTTCCTAGAGAAGTTCAAGCTCCTTGTGTTGGAGGTGTATCGAGGTCGGTTGGATCCAAATGACTACATTGTCTCATTCAAATTTGTGGCGTGTCTATTGAATGTATCAAACATATTTAAGTGTCTCTTGTTCTTCACCACTCTAAGGTCATCAGCCCTGAAGTGGTTCAAATCGCTCCCAACTGAAAGAATAGGAAACTTTTCAGACTTCCAAAGACTTTTCTTAATGCATTTTTGGATCTTGAATAACAACGATGGTTCAGACACGGAGGTACGACATCTTGAGGCCACATTATAAGGAAGCGGGTCCATAGTTTCTATAGAATTAACTAGCTTAGGGAGACACTGTTGCTTCTGGTACTTGGCGGCCAACTTCTCACTTACTACCTTGTCCCTGATCACCTTGTCAATATCTGAGAGGGATCACTATTCCTCGCTCATCTTGCCCTACAACACATGATTAACTTTTGCCTCGACGGTGTGCTACGAAACCGAGAGATGATTACCGGTTAGCAAGTCCTTGCTAATGTCCATACTTGATAAAAGAGACTTTGGTCTGTCCACCACTCGCTCCAATGGTTCGTTTCGAATCCCTCAATCTCCAGAACAAGAATCGGTTATAAACTTATTCTAATTCTTTATATTATTCTCTACTCCTGGTAGGTGGAGTTCCTTGCTCACTGAAAACATGGTAAAACCCCCCTATCAACCTTGAACAAGAAAAAGTTCTTAAACAGGTCGATCGACCACTGAGAAATATGCACCCGGAGATAATAAAGGAAGAAAATCAGTATTGCGGCTATGAAGTTTGGCAACACTTGTGCCGGAATGACCCCGCACGAATTGAAAATACTCTGGAGCTCATCACACAAAGGCAACCAGAGGCCATACTTGAACTGGTCCGGATAAAAGACCAGATTCGTACCCAAATCGTCCGTCGCTCGAGCAAACCCAATCATCCTCTGAAGATCGATGCCTTCGTAAAGAACATATATACTCATAAATCTATCTATCAAAGAAAGGGTATTCAAAATCTTTTCTCTCTCACGAGACGAGGAAACTCCGCCTCTCGAAAGTGGTAGCTGACGAGAGATGATGATCGCTGTTCCGTTCAGCTCTCGTTGCTATCCTCAGCACCTGCCGCTAGAAAAACTTGATGGCCTTGGCAATCGTGTTCACATCGAGCATGGACATCAAAGTATTCTGAAGAAGCTTTTTTGATGATCGTTCCTCAGCGCCATCATATAAGTCGACTATATCAGTCGAATCAGGTTTGGGCCTTAAGCGTTTTTTCTTTCTTCCCACTATTCCTTTTCTCTACAGGGGTTGGGGCCTGGAGCCCGACTTAGCCGGAATTTTGGGATCCACGTCGACCCGGCTCATACCATCAACGATGTGCCTTAGGTATCTGGAAAAAACTGACAATTAAAGATATAACTCCAAGTTTATAACTTTATTTACAAAGCACACTAGGCACAAACTTCAAAAGGGAAGTAAATTGTTCAATCAATTCTTGATTTTGATGCCACTGATTGCTTAATAATTTCTTAGTCTTTATCATAGCTGTCATTATCAAGGAACAGTGAAACTCAGGGAACTAATATGTACACATTAATATTATTGGCACAAATATCAAAGCAATCCAATGGCTAAAGATTATGACACAATGATCAAGATATTGAATTCAAGAGAGATGGTCTGAATCGGTCATTTGAAAGATCAACAGACAGATCAAGTCCTCCCTCAGCAAAGCCGATCGACGGGCTAATCTACAGTCCCAACCGTCGAAGCTATCTAATAAAAGCCGACCGACCGAAGGAACATACCTTGGTAGAAACGATCTCGACTAGGTCTGTCACCTTGGTCGATCAAATTAGAAAAAGTTGACCGACTGATTACCGCTATATCAAATTCAAATTGTAGTCTAAATTTTATATTAAATCAGCGCATTGATTGCATGAAAGACGGTTTTCATAATCGCTCTCTACTTACTGTAATTGAGGGTTATTTTCATAATATCTCTCTCCTTTATGTAATTATACAAGAAGACCTCCTATAACTAGGAGGCTAGACGATGAATAAAGGGACACCCGGTCTAAGGCCTCTTCCTCGGTCTCTCGACTAAGAATCTCCTAACTCTTTTCCTGTCTCTCTCAACTCTTCCGTGCTCTAACTCTCAAAGCGTGTATTTCTAAAGGATAATTCAGAATTGAACAACATAAGTTGGATGAATTCTATGAAACATATTATATCTAATTTTAAATATTAATTTCACAAACATGAGGTTTTATAATCNATTCTTCGTAGTTGTCAACGTCTGCCTAAAACTCCACAGTGACATTACATGGTATTAGTAATTGGCATTTGGAAAATAATAATTACTGATGGAGAGGACTGCCGTTGATAATTTCTTTTTTTTGTGAAGTGGACCAATGAGGCGGAGTCCTACATTGACATTGACTAAACACCTGCGCGTAATTCCACCAAAAATTCCAGTACATCTGAAAATATTTTGTGAACTCTTTTTGCCTTAAAAGGATCTGTAAGAGTATACATTCTTATTAAAATGGTACTTAATACTTGTACAAAAATATTAATTTGTATTTGTTTAAAATGTTTACATGCTTGTCAAATCTCTCTCTCTTTCTCTTTCTCTCTCTCTCTCTCTATATATATATATAAATGAATGACTGGAGACTATTATATGAGTTTCCATCGTCCTCATGCGTCTAAGACTTTGTGTATCACACCCTAAACTCTGAGGGAAATTTAACCCCAAACCAGAGGGGACTTACAACTGACAATTGGATGCNATATATATATATATATATATATATATATATATTTATAATTAATTAAATTTAAAATATATGTCTATGATGACCTGTATCTTTTCTTTCAATTATCGTGCCATGTCCATGTGCTTCGGATTAGTGCTTCATGCCATTCTCTTAATTTAGTTTTCCTTTGTAGCCTTTTGATCGGTTCCATCTATACTCTGATTCTTGCAATAGCTGTAATTTACTCACTAACGTTGCAATTTTATCTGTCCTTTTTATTTTTCTTTTTAATGTTCGAAACCTACAATTAAATATTCTTCATAGTTGTCAACGTCTACCTAAAATTCCACAGTGACATTACATGGTATTAGTAATTGGCATTTGGTAAATAATAATTACTGATGGAGAGGACTGCCGTTGATAATTTCTTTTTTTGTGAAATGGACCAATAAGCCGGAGTCCTACACTGACATTGACTAAACACCTGCGCGTAATTCCACAAAAAATTCCAGTACATCAGAAAATATTTTGTGAATTCTTTTTGCCTTAGAAGTTCTGTAAGAATATACATTCTTGATATAATGGTACTTAATACTTGTACAAAAATATTAATTTGTATTTGTTTAAAATGTTTACATGCTTGTCAAATCTCTCTCTCTCTTTCTCTTTCTCTCTCTCTATATATATAAATGAATGACTGGAGGCTATTATATGAGTTTCAATCACCCTCATGTGTCTAAGAATTCGAGTATCACACCGTAAACTCGGAGGGAATCCAACGCCAAACCAGAGAGGGCTTACAACTGACAATTGGATGCCCGACCAACTGACCTGAATACTAAGTGTTACTTCTTTTTATAAATGAAATATTTAAGAAAACTTTTAAAACATATTAATTTAGAGTATATATTTGATCATACAGCAAAACAAAATTATTTATAAAAAGATCACTCTTTCGATGAACTCCTAAACTTTACAAAGAAGTTAAAAAACTTGAATCCCATCCATCCATCCATGTACCCATGGATTAGTACAAGGTTCCGTAAAAATAATTAGTTCTATTTAAACTAATGCTTAATGGACCACTCCTTTTCTCTCCCTCATAATGGCTAGCTCGTACGCAATAAACACTTGTTGAATAGACTGTTGTCTATCTCCCATAATTCTATCAGACAATTATTTTACTTCACCCACTGTCACTGTCCAGCCCTAGCTCGTCCTCTGCAACCCTAGCTCCTCCCCACCTATTTCACCGTCTCTCTCTCTCTCTCTCTCTCTCTCTCTCTCAAATGGTAACAGTTTTAAGTACTTCAATCTATTTATCCTTCGCTTTCATCATCATCATCAACATCTCTTTCTCTTTCTCTCTCTATGCACCTACTTTTACCTCTATCTGTAGATGAGATGGCTTCAAGCTTTCAAGGTAAATCAGAAGTGGCCACTCCTTAGGCTTTTGGGCCTTCTCCATTATTGCCTATTAAGTCTTCTAAGCATTCCAAAGCCTATGTTTTACTATTTATACATGTTGTCGATTCTATGTTATGCTTTATCTTCCCACTCATGTCTCCATCATCATTTCCCCTTTCTTCGTGCATGCAAATGGGGTTCTTCCACTCCTTCCACTTTTTATTGCTCCCATCACTCTCCCTATTAAGTTTATTATGCTTTTTCTAACTTTATTATTTATTTTATCATTTGAAGTTCTTTCTAACTAAGATAAATGGTACACATATGTTTATTTATTTGATTTTAAGGGTTTTAAGGAGGTGGTGGAGATGTTGCTTCTTTATAATTGCTTGTAAAATTAAAGCTAACATGTTATTAAGATTATATTGAGTTGATGCTTCAGAGTAATAATATTATATGTATACATTATCACCAAACTTTTGGCTAAAGTTAATGAATTAATGATTTCAAACTCACTTCTGTATGCTAGCTACATTTTTTTTGAGTTTGGTGATTAAATGCAGATTTTACAAAAGGGTGATTTAATTCTAGAATCTTAGTGCAAATTTTCCTTTTTTTAATTTAAACTAGTTGGGGATATTTTTTTTTATTGTACACATTTTGAAGAGATTGTTGGCATCACATTTGATGTTGTATGTTTAGGGTTTCCATTTGAATGTTATGGGATTGTGCTCTATTTCTCGTGGTCCAAGACACTCATTCGGACCTCCTACTATGTGTTTCGAACACGGGATCATGACAGGTACTGACTCTGCCCTGCCCGAGAAGGGTTATCGTTGAGCGGCGATAGTTACAACACGAGATTTGTGTAATGCTCATTTTAATGTTTAAAGACCATAGTCCATTTTTTCTTAGCCTCCCTCAATATTCGACTAGCACTTCAAGTGCAAGGGTCCGGTGTGACCACACCTGAAATAGGTGTGGCCACGCCTCACCCTTGGCGTGACCATGCCCAATTCCAGCATGGGCATGCCTTAGAAAACCTGTGCTAGAGTTGAAACACACCCAACAAGACTACACCTCAGGGCGGCGTGACAACGTCGCAAGACAAAGATCTCAACGTAATTACATCGGATCTCAAGTGTGACCACGCTAAAACCTCATTTGTGATGCCTTCTACTTTGGCTTGACCACAATCAATCTCGATATGGCTACGCCGCATCATCCTGATTCATAATGTTCGCACGGCAGTCCCTGGATTTCTGCTGACATCGCCGCTTGCTCGTCGATTTAACCTCCATTGACCAGCTGGAAGCCAAATATGGCACCTGGACCCACATGAGACCCTTCCTAATGAGGCAAGTGGTCATTCTACTGCCTTGAGCCACGAGATAACAAGCCAAGGGGATTGCCATTTTTTGTTTGCAGAGGAGCTAAGGGGAGAATTTGGGAGGAGCTGAAAAAGGAGATCTCCTTCCTCCATTTTCTTCTTGTTTCTTTGGATTTCTTCTTCCTCCTCTTCATCTTCTTCTTCATTCAGAAGAGTGTGGTGGAGCTGTTGGAGGGATTTCTTGGAGGAACATTTTGGAGTTTCGTCCAAGAGAAGAGGTTTTATCACCTTTAAAGGAAAGCTTCATCATGCTTAGAGAAGAAGGTTTCATCTCTTGTGAAAAGGAAAGCTTCATCTTGCTAGGAGAAGGATTTGCTTGGAGCTTCCCAGAATCTTCCTTCAATATGAGAGCTTCTTAATCTCTTGAGGAGGGAGCAGAGCTGACTTTGCCGGAGCAAAGTTGGAGCAAGGTCGGAGCAAAGATCAAGCAAAGATCATGCTTCCTCAACCGTCATGTGGGTGAGACTTTTGTATCCCTTGCAAATTTCATTCCTAGAGCCCCCTAGGTTTGGATGTTAGATGATTAAGGACTAAGATTTTGTGCTTATAGAAAGTTGATAGGTTAGGGAGCCTTTCATGGACTTTCCCGCTTGCAACTCCGAGTGATATCCCTTTTAAGCCCTAGTTCCAAAATCCCACAAGCCGAAGTTGGACTAATCTCGTTGTTTGTTTTGGAAACTTCATTTGGATGGAAACTTGAAGCCAACTTACTGAACAAATGAAGATTTTTTTTTTCTTCCTTCTCTCAACTGTAGAGAGTCCTCCTCGCCAGAGACCCTCTATGTTATGTCAGGCAAATGGAGGTGGGTGTTATGTTGCCCCACACAATATGACATTAGTACACCTCTCCATCAATTCGACCTAAGATCCTATTTGAGGTCAATAGAAAGGGTTTGAGGTGCTGTCAAATAAATTAGTTTGTGTGGTTTGAATGCTCATTTGTTGTATTTTTGCATAATTGCATGTTGATTATGTGAAAAATTTGGTACGATTGTCGTCTGGGCTCAATCATCCAACCAACTGAGTTTGATCGGTCGTCCTAGTCGATCATTTTATCCTTTCGATAAGATTGTCACCTCGGCTCGATAGTTCGGTCACTTCGGTTCAATCGGTCGCCCCAGTCCGATCACCCTATCCTATTGGTAAGATCACTGCCCCGACTCGATCATGCGATCAATTGGGTTCGATCAGTCATCCTCGCATGATCACCCTATCATTTCTGTACAATCGCCACCTCGACTAGATCGTCCATTCAATTGGGTTTAATCGGCTGTCTCAATCTGATCATCTTATCCTTTTTGTATGATCACCGCCCGGGTAGATCATCCAATCTCTTGAGTTTGATCGGTTGTCCTGGTCTGATCACCATATCCTTCCAATATGATTGTCGCCCGATTTGATCATCCGATCACTTTGGTTTGATCGGCCTTCCCGGTCGGATCACCTTATCCTTTAGGTAAGATCACTTCCTGGGTTCGATCGAACATCTCAGTTGATCACCCTATGCTTTCAGTAAGATTGCCACCCAGCTCGATCGTCCGATCAATTGGATTCGAGGTCGGAGATCCCGGTTCGATCACTCTATCATTTCGATACGATCACCGCCCCGACTCGATCTTATGATCATTTGGTATCGATTGACCGTCCTAATTTGATCATCTTATCCTTTTGCTACAATCCTCGCCCTAACTCGATCATTCATCCTAATCTAATCAACCTAGCCTTTCAGTATGATAGTCGTCCCAACTTGATCATTCGATCACTTTGGTTTGATCGACAGTCCCAATTCGATCAACCTATCATTTCAGTATGATCACTGCCCTGGCTTGATTGCATGATCACTTGGTTTCAATTGTTTGTCCCGATCAGATCACCCTATCCTTTCAGCTTGATCTCCATCCCGACTTGATTGTCCAATCACATAGGTTTGATCGACCATCCTAGTCTGATCATCCTATCCTTTCGGTATGATCGCCGCCCTGGCTCATCGTTCGATCACTTGGCTTCAATCAACAGTCTCAGTCTAATCACCCTATCCTTTGGATACAATCTAATTTTTCTTTAACTTATAGCTTATTAAGGATTATGACTTTAGCTCAACCTAATTAAGGAACTAATATATGATAAATTTTAGGTTTTATCATCCGGTGCTTAACTCACCTTTTGATAAATCCAAATAGGGTAAGTATTGTTTTTTTGAGGTAACTCTTCCTTAAAATTGTCAATTAGAGGAGCATATAAGATGATGTCACTTGAAATCAACAGGCACAACATAAGTTAATATAGATCTTAAAAGCCATAGGAAATTTGTCTAATGGTTTTATTTAAGTATATACTAATAAATAAAGTAATTCTAATATTGACTTTCAACTTCAACATTTAATTCTATGTTCACAGTACTCCACACAACTAAAGTTATATATGTAGGATCACTTTGTAATTTGGTTTTATGTGCTATTCCCATTTTTTTTGGCCATGTGATTTCTATGAAATGGAAAGGGTGGACTATCATAGACAAGTAAGGTGAAGGATGTGATTGCCTTATATGAATAAATTATAAAGTTTTTTCCACTTACATGGAGAAAAGAAATCACTTACTAGGACCAGGATGTGATTGCCCTATAAGAAATACACTAAAAACAAAAAGAAATACATAACGTCCTAGGGGTTCCTCCTTCCGCAGTACAACTCCACACAAAGAAACAAAGAAAGAAAAGGCAAAAAGGTATAACATCTCCATAAAGACAAGTATCCCGAGAGAAAGTATACCAATACAAGAAAAAATACCCAAAAGAACATATAAAAACTTTGCAAAATTAGCTGTGAGAGTTGTAAAGCTAAAAATCTGCATTCAAAGCAGCTAGAGTCCGAACCGTAAGAGGCAATATGCAGCAGCCATGTAGATCTTCGATGGAAGGTTTGAGGCAAATAGTGTGAAAATAATCTTGATCCAGATATGCTTCTCATAACACTTCCAAAATCTCTCCATAGATTCAGGGCTTGCAAAATAGTATAGCAAGTGAGGCAATCAAGTATACCATTTAATAACATTAGCCGCAAAAGAAGTCCAATCCAAAAAAAAACATAATAAAATCTATAATATAAACAAAAATCCAGATAGAATAAACCAGCCTTCCCTCCACAAACCGTGAGGCTTGAGAAAGGACAGGCCCAACAAAGCAGAAACGATTCAACATAAGGTTCCATCAGCTCCTTAAATAAGGAGTGTCCATCATATCACTAAGTATATAACTTTTAAGGGGAAAAGGAGGGGTAGTGCCAACCAGAGCTTTATTTAGGTTCAGCTTAGAAAGCCAATCAGCAGGAGTGTTTCCCTCACGATAAAGGAAAGTAAAGAGAATTTGAAGTTGATCGTTATTGATCACATTATGTATTCGTTGTAGTAAACATGTTATGTTCCATATTGGCTCAGACTTCTTGATGAGGATACCATAAGAAACAGTGACCTTTAAAGCCAAAAGAACAACATAACATTCAGTCTCAAGAGGTGTGGAGGCAACAATAGGTGAGACAAAAAAAGCATGGCAAATCCCATTACTATCTCTAAACAAACCACCAGCTCAAGTAGCTATATTAGACCGACTAGCATCTATGTTGGCCTTAAGCCACCTAGATAAAGGTCGTAACCATCTGACCAAAACAGGTCTCTTCCTTCCATCCAAATTTGATGTGGCATTAGCATTATTAATAGCTTTAGTAGCGTAATAAAAATTAGCCATGATGAAAGAAATAGTAGTAGTAGGAGAGGGGGGAGAAGAGTGATGTTTATAATCATTTCTAGCAAGCCAGATGAACCAAAGAACCATTAAAAGAAAGTATTTCATCTTAGAGGGAAGAGAGGTGACACCTTGTCAAGCCTCTAATAGTTTATTCAAACTAAAGGGACTAGGCCAGCAGACACCAAGTAGCTCACTGACAGTATTCTAAACATTCGTAGCAAAACAACATTCAAAAAATAGATGATGGGAAGATTCAGCTTCTCTCTTACAGATGTAGCAAATAGAAGCCAACTTCAGTCCATTTAGCTTAAGTATGTCATCAAGAGACAATAAGGAATGTAAGTATCTCCATAGAAAAAAAAGAGGTAGAAGGAGAAATAAAAGGATGTCATATGGTAGAGCTCCATTTCCATTTGTGATAGCAATGAGTATTTCTATATAACATTTTAGTAACAGACCCCGTAGAAATGAATTTCCACATAGGTTTATCTCTTCCACCTGTAAGTATAAAGGTAGTAGAAATAGAAGGAGCTAAATCTCCCACCAAGGACCTCAACATATTAATATTCCAATTCTCACCATCACAAACATCAGCAACCAACATGTTCGAAGTAATATCTAAATGTGGAAGGGTAGTAAGATCAGAAGTGCCCCAATGATCATACCAAAAGGAGATTTTATCATTTCCAACTTCCCAAAAAATAAGTTAAGTAACAACAGTTCTAGCAAGGAGTATAGCCTTCCAAAGTTTAGAATCACCAGTTTTCCAAGTCACAGTAGATGGGTGAGCAGTGTGGCAATATTTATGATAAAGAAATTGAGCCCAAAAGGACTCCCCCGCCTGAAATTTAAACCAAAGCTTGTACATATTGATATCAACAATTTGCTGCAATGTTTTGAATCCAAGACCTCCAGAGGATCGAGGCATAGATACTCTGGCCCAAATTTTGCCCGAGCCAGACACGAGCCAGAGAAATTTATTAAAAAGGATTTCGAGATTTTACAATGTTCTTTTTTTTGGTTTTAATAACCTGCAAAGCATAAAAAAGGCAAACTATAAAGTACACTTTTAAGCAAGGTGAGTTGGCCACCATAAGATAAAAAAATGTTTCTCCAATCCGTAATCCTATATTTAATTTTATTTTCCACCTCATCAAATTGATTTTGCTTTCTCCTGCCTTAAGAATATTCACCCCAAGATATTTAATAGGGAGCTTAGTACTTTTATAACCAGTGTAATCAGTGGCCCAATTTTCAATGTGATTGGAAACATATTTTGCCAAAGTATATAGAGCATTTAGGTCTGTTGAAAAGAAGGCCAGAGGAATTTTGAAATTCCTCTAAGACATTCATAATGCCCTTAACAAAATTTTTTACTTGCATTAGAGAAGATAATAACATCATCAGCATAAGCTCTGTGGCTAACTAAGATATTAGACCTGTGAGAGTATTATATGTGTGGTATTGGAATTGTGCTCGATTGATAAGCCGAGAAAAGTAATCAAATGCAAGAATGAAAATAGTTGGGGAGAGTAGACCCCCCTGCTTAATACCCCTGAAGGCAGGAAAGAAACCATAAGCCTTGTCATTAACAAGCACAATATAGTGATTGGTCTCCCTCCAACTTTTGATGAGCATACAAAATTCATTCTTGAAGCCTTTACCAATCAAAACATTAAGAATAAAGTCTCAGCTAATAGTATCAAAAGCTTTATTTATGTAAAGTTTGATAACCATATTCCCTCTACATTTTTTATTAAGATCTTCAATGATTTTCTGGGCCAACAAAGTATTATCAGTAATCTCTCTACCTTTGATGAAAGTAGGTTGTTGTGGGGATATAAGATGAGGGAGATGAGGTTGTAGTCTGGTGACAAGAATTTTGCTTATGACCTTAGATATAACAGAGGTAAGAGAAATAGGACAAAAGTTATCCCAGGTAAGCTTGTCATTAGTTTTAGGAATGAGCACAATGGTAGCAGAACTAAAATAATTTCCTAGATTTTCACCACAAAATAAACTTTGGATAGCTAAAATGACCTCTTTCTTAATAATACTCCAAGAGTGCAAATAGAAAGAGGAGGAGAAACCATCAGAGCCAGGTAAGGCTGTCAAAAAAGCTCGTTGTTCGCGAACAGTTCGTGTTCGATTCACCAAAGTGTTTGTGTTCGATTCGTTCGATAAGCAAACGAGACCAACACGAATATTTTATTGAATATTTTATTGCAGCTTGAAGTGTTGGCTGTTGTTCAGAATACAGAGCTAAACATTGATATTTTGTATAACTTCATTTGCATCATATGAATGATCTTTCGTCCCTGTATATAAATAAAGATGAGTAATTAATTGTTAGTTCTATTATTTGATATGTTTTAGTACAATTAACTAACTTCCTGCGAACAAAATCTTCTATTTCTTCTCCATGTAGTTTTCTTGCTTCTGATTGCTCCTGATAACAATATGAATTATCCACACAGAATGACTTCACTTGCATCATCATGCATGGCAAATGGGTATAATTTTTTCTTTTTCTTTTCATGGGAATATAGAATGTTCTTATATTTTTTTCTTTTTCTTTTCATGGCAAATGGAAGGCAAATTTGGCCCCTCCTGAAGTATTATTTTTCCCCTTCGTTACCATAACATCTTCTGTATATAGTTATTTAATTTTGATCTTTTACATTGCCTGAAACAAATTTACTTGCAGTGAGAGGTTTCTTCCGTCATTCAGCCTTCCAAAATCCTCTACGTTAAACATCCATCCGCAACAGCCAAATTTGATGGACTGCCACATATTTGAACCCACAATGAACTTATCTTCTTCAATCCAACATAGTTTTTTCTTTCAGTAAATACATAGCCAAATTTGATGGAAGACAACATAGCCAAATTTGATGGAAGCCATACTTCAATTCTATTGATTTATTTAGAACCTCTTCTATGCAGAATACTTCATTTTTTCTTTAATATAACAAAAAACTAATGTAATATTTCATGTATTTTAACTTTCTGTCTTTTTGTTGGCTCTTCTACAATTTTCCTCCATTTGAAGATATACAATTTGAGAGATAGTGATTGAAATATAATTGTTTTCTTATTTTGAGTGATTTTTTTTAATTTTTTTTGCAATATTTTTTTTTGCAAACTAAATAAAATTCATTTAATTATCTATATTTTGAATTTTTATATGCCATGGAGTGTGGGTCAATTCCTCATAATACAGAAGGTTTGTCATTGCACATTTAACCATTCAAAAATTATAAATAAAAATGAAATTTTTTTAACATTTTGAACATTTCAAACGTTTCAAACATTTCGAACATTTCGAATGACTCGAACGATTTGAATGACTCGAACAATTCAAATAATACGAACAATTCAAAAAAATTTCGAACAAATCGAATCGAACACGAACAGATCATTCACGAACAATTTTGAACACGAATAATTTTCGAACACAATTAATTTCAAATGAACAGAACACGAACACGAGCTATGTTCGTTCATGTTCGGTTCGTTTACACCCTTAGGGCCAGGAGCTTTATTTGAATTAATGGATTGAAAAACATAGTATATCTCAGTCTCATCAGATATATGTGATAAGGTTAGGGAATTAATAAAATCTTTGTCCTCTAGAAATAGAGTAAAGTCAATAGGGGAGGTGTGCACAATAGATTGATAGAGAGCAGTGAAGTGTTGTGTTGCACTTTCACCAATATCATCCATATTAGTAATTATGTCCCCATTCATATCTTTAATTTTCAGGATGTTATTGATGTTACTTCTGTGCTTAAGAGTAGCATGAAAATAGTTAGTATTACGGTCCCCAACTATAAAGGATATATCATTAGCCTTTTGCTATAGAAATTCCTCTTCCAAATTAATAGCAGTAAGGAGATCCAGCTGAGCTTTAGCCATGGAGTCAACCCAACCAGAGGTACAAATATCTTGTGTTTTCAATTGATCAACAACACTTTGTGCCTCAGAAACTTTGTGACGGACATTTCCAAAAACTTGGAAGTTCCACTTCCTCAAATAATCAACAACTCTTTTATGAAGTTTCCATAAGATGTACCAAGGAGAGCCAGCCTTCTCTATATTCCAAGCCTGCTACACCAAGCTCAAAAAAGACTCATGAGTAGTCCAAATGTTAAAGAATTTAAAATGAGAGATAATAGGTTTGTAATTGAAATCCAAAGTTAACAAAATGGGTTTATGATCAGTGGAAGCAGAATTTAAATGTTGAACTTGCATAATGGGAAACTGGCTTAATAAATAGCCATTCCCCAAAAATTGATCCAGCCTTTGAGAAAGCAATCCCCTTCTCCATGTGAAAGGAGCTTCAGCATAACCTAAATCAAAAAGACCAGCTTGAGAGATAGAATTACAAAATCTATTTATAAGGCAATGTCACACCTCTTCCCTCCTTTCTTTCAGTATGCTTCATTATCATGTTAAAATCACCACCACAAAACCAATTGTTAATAATAATAGTTCCCATAATTTCAAGTTTGTACCATAAAAGATATTTATCCTGCAACAAAGGGCTAGCATAAACAAAGTTGGTCCAACCAAAGTAATCCTCCATCTTATACTGAGTTAAAACAAATTGCTAATCATCCTCCACTATGGAAAGGATGAAATTTCTTTTCCAAAAGATCCAGATTTTGCTGTTTTTGTTGCAAAAGTGATGAAAACTTTTGAAATGGCAAAAAAATTTATTGGTACTAACGGTCACCATGGGCTTCAGAATATCAAAAATAGAAATTTTATTAACCCTACACAAGTGCTTCAATCTATTAAGGAGGGAAGGGTCAGCCACTCCCCTAATATTCCATATAAATATTTTAAACATGATGTCTGGAAGCAATCCTACTAGAAGATCTAGTAGGAGTTACTACCTGCTCACCATCAAAGTGATATGTACCTTCTCGTGAAATGTTAGGTTCATTTAACTTCGCAAGTTCTTTATATTTTTTACCTTTCCTTCTAGAGTGCCTTTGAACTTGTCATTCATTTTCCAAGTTGTTAGTAGCTTCTTGATAAGACACCTGTAAAGTAGGGGAAATGGGGGTCGAAATATCTTGAGAGAAGACAATAGCATTAATATGTCCTTATATAGGAGGAATGAGAATATCTTGACATGAGATGTGGAGGGGGGGATTTTCTGCATCTTGTTGCACATTTTGCTTAGTAGAAACATCTAAACCAGTCGCATTGTCCTGCAAAGGAGGAGGAAAAGTAGGTAATCCAGAAGGATCACTAGAAGTAACAAGTGCAACAGGTATTGGGTTATCCTTTTCAAAGCAAGAGATGGATGTAGCAGCATTAGGTAGAGATACAACAGTGTTTGGTATATTTGGAGGATCTACCTCTTCATTTTGGGGCTCAACATGATCCGTACGAAGGTTAACGGTGGTAGGATTACCATGGAGGTTATTATCTTGGTTATCATTTAGAGTAGTTGGTGTATCTGTTGAGTAAATTTGATTTTTTTCCTTGCAGATGAGGGTTTAACTTAAAACATTGATTTGTATGATGACCAAACATGGAGTTGTGTGTGCAATAAGGAGAGTGACGATCTATCTCCATTTGTTGCCAATAACCACGATGTTGTGAGCCAATCCATATTTTGTTACAAAATGGTTGAGTAATATCCCTTTCTACAAGGATACGAGCCTCCGGGGGTCTAGTAAGAGCAAAGGTGGCAGTGTCCATTTTGAGCGGTTTGTGTATGTAGCAGCTAGAGAGAATAGTATTTCATGATTAAAAATATGTAGTTTAAGGCCTTGAAATCTGATCCATATCGGTATCACTGGCAATTCAGATTTAGAATCAAAGCCCACCGATCATTTGAGAAATTTAATGACCCTATTTTCAATTCGCAAAAATCGTTTAGAAAACAGCCTAGTGTAATCCTCTTCATTAACAAGCTGGATTAATAAGTGTCTCCCATCTAAAATGCCAACCTTCCACCATCCCTTAAGCTTCAACATATCAAACTCTCTACGAATTACTTCCACTTTAGAAATATCGTATATGAACTTGCCTACAAGTGTCAGATGACAGGAAGATGCAAGAATAGAAGATTCAACATCAGTGATATACATTGCAAGTTTTCCATTTTTTTCCCCCAATTTCTTTATGAAGGAATAATCTCCACCTAAGTTTAGAGAGTCATGAAAACCCTGAGGGAAATGCTCCCCAGTGCTGAGNACCTCCTCCCGACGGCCTCCATCGATCGCTATCTACCATCGTCCATTTCTTATAACAAATTCATTCTTGCGCTGATGTGTCACTTTGAAGAGCGCTCAACCTTTTCGAGACTATAGGATGAAGGACCGTACATGTTACATCCAGTTTAAAGTGGACTTCTTCAGTTGGGCTAGGCCCCGTTGTTTTTTTTTTCTTTTTGGGTTTTTCATGTAAGAACTTCTGGGGTAATTACTGATTGTTTTCTTTCACCTGAGTGTGTGTTGAATTCTCGTGCAACGCTAAGTCGATAATTCATTACTCTATCTTCGTGAATTTTCTTATATATATATATATATATATATATATATATATATCAAGTTGATCAAATGAAGAAAATCAATTAGCTCCTAGCTCGGCTCATTTGATTTGATTCGAGTTTGATTAACTTGACATATATATATAAAAAAACTTAAGACAACATGTGGTCAAGTGATGACAACTCGGCTCAGTTGATCAAAAAGATAAAAAAGATAGAAAACTTACAAAAGAGAGCATGTGAAGGAAGGTAAACATGTGGTTATTTTAGATGTCAAGCCATTTGTGAATATAGAAAGCTTTGAAAAAAATTTTAATACTTTATTTTTTTTTAATAAAATTTTTTCATATCAAGTTTATTTTAGACTATATAGTTTAAAAAAAAAAAGCGAGTTTATTTCTAGTGCTTAAAAGCTTTAAATGTCACATTCTAATTTTCCTTTAGTTTATAGCTTATTAAGGATTATGAATTTAGTTCAACTTGATCAAGGAACTAACGTATAGAAACTTTTAGTTTTTGTCCTCCCATGCTTAACTCAACTTTTGAAAATTCCAAATAGGGTAAGTTTTTTTTTTTTTATGAGCATATAGGATGACATCACTAGGAATCAACAAGCACACCATAAGACAACATAGATCTTAAAAATAGTAATAAATTTGTCTAATGGTTTCATTTGAGTAAATACAAATAAATAAATCACACCATACAGACCAATATTCAACAAATGAAGATAAATCCATAAATTAATAATGTTTTGTTTTAGATATACATGAGACACATGAATGATAAAGTTGAAGTAAAGTGTCAAAATCAAATAAAAAACTATTTAAGGGAAGTATTAATACTTTAAAATTAAGTTTTTATATACTAATATCTACTTTATTTCAAAAAGATGTAGCATGTACTTTTGAAATATGCCAAAATATTATTTAAAATATTAATAAATTTTGTTGTAAATAAACTAAAGAAAATTAAGGAAATAAAAAGACATTAAGTTTATAAATCTTTTTTAAAGTCTATAATCTTCACAATATATATACAAATCTTTTACTACACTTTGATAAGTAACCAATGTCATGACATTTCGATCCTATTTATTAGTGGGCCTCCACAAATGTTAACATGTCTTTATGAAGCCCATTAGTAGATTTGTCTACATATTTATGACAAATGACAATTAAACAAAACCAACTCATTATGGACATAGATTTATTTATAAAAAAATGATTAATTCAACTACATAAATTCTTGAAACTTGAATGTTTTTAAAGTTTTTAATTATTTTTTCTTTAATTTTAAATTACACAATATGTGTATATTTAAATGAAGATAACAACTCTTTTATCAACCATATTGAAAACCTAATTTTTTCTACTAAAAAGCCTAGATTTTTATTACAAAATAACTTCATCCTTTTGAAAGAGTTTTCAAAAGAGAAAAGCTTGCTAATATTCCTATTCAACTTCAATAATTAATTCATTGTTCATAGTTCTCCACATAACTAAAGTTATATGTGTAGGATCATTTTGTAATTTGGTTGTGCGTACTATTCCCATTTATTTGGCTATGTTATTTCTATGAAAAGGAAAGTGTGAACTATCACCAACAAGTAGGGTGAAGGATGTGATTGTCCTTAGAGGAGTACATTATAAAGGCTTGTCCACTTATATGGAGAGGAAAAAACAAACTTTTATAAAGACAGTAAAACTCTTAGAGGACATTACACTTGGAAGCATATGTACAATCTTCAATCTTTACCACATAAGTTATTATGTCACTGATTCACTTTTCTATGCTCACTAGTTATTTTTATTTTACTTATTAAAAATCAACTTACTAATATAAGAAATTTAAGTATAAATTTTAAATAAAAAGCCTAAAAATACCTGATTCACCACTCTTTTAGTCCACATATAAAACCAACTGAGAATATATTATATTTTGGCTTTTTATTTAAGAGTTATTGTTTGAACATATAATTTTTCAACTAAAAGTATACCACTTATAGCATATTTTAGAGTGAAAAGGGCATGGACCAAAAAATAGAGGTTGATTAAACACTTACAAAAGCACTTGGATTGATAACCATAATTCTAATACAATGTTGACCTCACTTTTGGTTGAGGTCTAGAAACTTCTTTAGTAGCTTAGGTCTAGCCATAGGACTTTCCTATTGACTAGTCTTAGAAAACTAGAAAAGGTACCCCACCATTAGAAATTCAAAGCTTTTCTCTTTACTCAACTTGAAGTTTCACATATTGATCTTAACTTCTAGCATTTAGTAGGTAAGATCATTATGAGAGGATTCAAGAGGAGTTTCTATAGGATTACTTGGCCTTAGGATTGACCCTGGGTGTTGGTTTGGAGTTAGGGTACACAATATCCTCACAATATTCTGGCTAAAACCAATCCATAAGGACCCAAAATGAGGGTTTTATTGATCCACAGTTCATTTAGAATGGATATTTATCCAATTCTACTTGAAATACTAAT
>JXCR01124496.1:217690-254883 GCA_002079205.1 Phalaenopsis hybrid cultivar | reverse complement strand
TTTCTTTAGTTTATTTGATCGAGCCTCACCCTCAATTCTTGTGTTTATCCTTCGAGATAGATACAAAATTTGAGGTAAAGCGCTCTTTCATCTAAACTATGAAAATTATGGAGTCAGTTTGACTTCATCTTTTTCAAAACCCAACTTTTTTAACGTCCTTCCGAAGCGGGCAACGGGATTTCAATTCCGATGACCGACAGCTTCTTACGGGCAAACTCCACACCAAAAATAGTGCCGACATACAACAAAGCCATCTTTCGGATACTTAAATCCTTAAAAAAGTACGATGAGTGTCATAGTGCCATTCATAGAACCATGGTGTCTGTTGGCAACAAACTTTGATTTTGCATGTGTGAGATATCCACTGGAATGTTACAAGACTGTATTTCACTCATTCACAGTCTTCCGTAGTCCAATTCATCCATTAGGGCCTCAGAGTACATGTTTTGAAGCATGGAACTGCGGTGGGTCGGTTTGGCGCAGCTGCAACTTTTTAGCTTCTCAGCTGCAGCTGCAGCTGCGTTGCCTCAAGAAGCTGCCGTAGGGAAGTTGACTGTCTGTTTGGGTCAGCTGTGTGAAAATAACTTTGGGGCAGCTGTTTCTAAAAAAATGATTATTCTACCCATGTTTAATAATAATGTTGTGCTTAACAGAACTGTGGCAACTATAACTTTAATAACTTTCAGGCAAAAGTTCACTTAAAAACAGTACAAAATTACATATGCACACCCACTTCATAGTTAAGAGTATTTCTCTTTGCAGTTCTCAATCATTCTTTTGTGTTATTGACATTCAAAATTAAGTGTTTTTTTTTATTTTTTTTAAAATTGGAAACAAAAGTAACTTTCTTATAATATACCTCAAAGTACAAATTCTCTAGAAAAGGAGGATGGATGTCTATATAGTGTTATTCATATGGCGGAAAATTAATCGATCACATCCACTTCTCAGTCAAACATTAAGACAAACCCATTTTGAATCATTCTTTAAAAATTAAACGGTATCCTCTAGTAATTAATGTGATATTGTGACTCTGAAGGAGAAAAGAACTACCAAGCAGTACAAAAATTTTTAAGGTTAAATAATTTACACTAAATATCTGGAATTTCTGAAAATAAATAAATAATCACATAATCTTCTTTATTTCTAGCCCATGTTCTTCATCAAAATCTTCATATCCCACTCAAATAAATACAAACACTAAACACTCACACCCAAAAAAGCAAGAGTTCACAAAACTTTTCCAGTAAGGGCTAAAGAAGAAGGGATTAGAGGCCAGGAAAAAGAGAAAAATATGAACAACAACTTGGAATCTAATTAGCATTTAAGAATTCATGCGTCAATACTCTGTTTGGCCTTCAGATGCTAATGGTAACATCTCATATGCCTCTTTCCTCTTCTGGTGAAACAATTCTTATGACTGGCCCCATTACCTTCCTCTTCTATTCTTTTTTTTTTCAGTCTCTAATGTAGCCACATAATTTTTTCAACAAAGTGGGTGAAATTTTAATTTTCTATAAATAAAATTGCTCCACTTACCTTTGATTACCTTGAAAGGCCTTGCACTGAAGGAGAACATTATCAGGCGTTGTTTGGATTGATGTCGTTCAAATGTTGGAGGTTTAATGGTTGAGGCGGAGACGATCATCGACGAGACCCAACAGTCTGCTCCGAGACCTAGCAATCCGCTGCATCTAAAACGGCGACAGTGAGCAAGACGAGGCTGAGACGATCATCGATGAGATCTCCATAGAAAAAGCTTCTGATTCCACCTTTAGGATTTATCGGCCGCCTATGGTGGAGGCTCAATCGCAAGCAAAGGCTTGATTACGAGAGAGTAGGGAGCGCGGAGCCAAGGAGGAAAAGCCGCTCCACAACGTGGGGTTGATCCCGCGGCCCGCGTTCCGCCTATTTTAGTAGTGGGTGGTCGTGAACGCAATATCCAAACGATAAATTTGAGCACTGCTTTGCGGTTTAGGGCCGCACAGCGAGAAAAACGCGGCCCCAAACGGACCCTTAGTCTTACCAAGAGAGCTCGTTGTTGGGTGACACTAGTTTTGAAATAAAGCACATGTGTTGTCCATTCTAACGTTCAAAGTCCATGCCCCATCATTTTAGAGCCTATTGTGGTGAAATGTAGTCTTAGAACTCTCTTAATGAACCACCAACAACAGCATTGATAATAATTCTAAGAGATCCAACTAATCCATTGTAAAATGTTTGAATTATTAATCAATCTGGTATAGCATGGTGTGAACAATTTCTCAGTATTTCTTTAAATTTTTCTCATGCTTCATAAATAGATTCCCCTTTAAACTAACAAAAAGAAGTAATATCAGTTCCAAACTTTGCAGTTTTTTATGGTGGAAAATTTTTATCAAGGAATTTATGTGCTAAATCACCCCAAGTTACAATAGATCCAGGTGCTAGCGAATGAAATCATATCTTATCCTTATCCCTCAGTGAGAAAGGAAAAAGATTAATTCTTTTAGCATCATCTGAAACACCAACATATTTAAATGTAGCACACAATTTTACAAAATTGACAAGATGTAAATTTGGATCTTCAGTTGGTGCTCCCCCAACATGATTATTTGATATCATTTGGATAATAATAGCTTTAAGTTCAAATGAATTAGCTACTACAACAAGTTTTTGAATACTACAATAAAGTTCATCCATCGTAGGGTTTGCATAATCTTTTAAAGGTTTAAATTCTTGTTAATTTCAACATTTTGATGATTTTGGTTTATCATTTCTTGAAATTTTTGGTATTTTTCTGTATTTTTTATTTTTTTTATTTTTCTAATAGTTCTTTCAAATTCAGAATTGCATGGCACTAGCCCTGTAGAACCTTAACTACACATATATTACTACAAAAACACATAAAATATAAAATCACACAAATAAGAACTTTAAATAGAAACGACACTACAATATTCCTATAATAAATTTAAAAGTTTAAATAAGACTTTCTAAAAATTTATTCAAAAAATTTTATATTTGTCCCCAACAACGGCCCTAAAAACTTGATCCTGATTTTATATGACAGTATGATGTATGCAGTTATATTATAAATTTTTTTTTACTTATAATTCTTAGTTTGCAATGACACCAAAAACTTGATCACCAGCAACATCTAGGCAAAAGCTTGACTTCAAAGCAAATAAGAATACAATTATAATATTTAATTATGAGATACTACGCAAGTATACGTATCGTTATCAAGTAATATAAGACTTTTTTATAAGCCCCGAATATCGAACCCACAAGGACAAAACACAATATGCAGTTAAAATCACAAGAAATTAGATAACTTCTATTTAGCAAAATGTTCTTACTCAAACTTTAGATGCTATAACATGAATGAAAATTTGTTTTTTTTTTTTGTAATTTTTGCTAAATAAAAGCAAAGTAAAGTAAAAAACTAACTAAACTTAACTAAATATTTGTAAAATGAATGCAATATAAATAAAATATATTTTTCCTTTACATGAATCAATAACAAATATAAGAATTATGTTGTTGAAGTATTCAAATTTTGTTGTGTCAAATACGAGCAATAATATTCTTCACCATTACTAAAAATGATATAAAGAACATTGGCTAATTTAAAGTTGAATAGTCTTGAAGACGGGTTAGGTAGGGAGAAAACTAGCTCTCACTCTAGAGTTCTCCTGCTCCCTCCACCTGAGGTCTAACATCTCGTATCAAAATCTAAAATTATAAACTAAATTGGGGGTTTTAGCCTATCACACTAAAGTCATCTAATTCTACACTCTTCAAAGTTTAGTTCTCTATTTATTTGCACTCAATTATATGACTTACATTCTCATCCATACAATCTCATGTGATTCTTACCATTAGTTGACTGAGACAATACCATCTCGGATCTTACATGTTCTCACAACATATAATAACATCTTAATTAATCAAATCAAGAAGTAAATGAAGTACAGGGTTTAAAATCATCACAACTTATTCCAATATTAAAGATTAATACTTCACACAACTTTCATCTAATACTTAATCACTTATTATTTTAAGAAAAAAAGATAAAGAAAACTACTCGGAATTCATGGAGTAAACACAACCACACTTAAGTTTAAAAGTAGAAATCAAGCAAACAAACAACAAGTCTAAATTAAAAGCAAATGTAGTAAAAAATATAAAAACTTATCTCAAATCCTTTCCACCAAACTTTTGAAGTTCCTTTGAATCTCTTCATTCCTTTACAATACAAACTACAACTCAAAATAAAAAGAAAAGGGGGTGGCAGCATGTGTAGAAGAAGTCTCTCAAAAAGAAGAAAAGAGATAGAGAGAGTTCTTCAATCCAAGTTTTCTTTTATAATTTTTCAAAAGGTGCATTAGTGTCTCTTCAAAATGTGTCCACATTCAATGAATCTTCCAAGAGTTACCTCCTTTCAAAAGCCAATTGAATGTATTTTTGTGTCAATTAACTATTTCTCATATTTTCACGAAAGGTTACTTCAAACACCTCTTCAAAAATTTGTCCAAATTTATTGAAACATCGAGTAACTACTTCTGGCGCTTAAGCATGAGATTCTTGGCGCTTAGCCATGGCCTTCTCGGTTCTGCTGGCGCGCAAGCGCTAGTTCTGGGTGCTTAGGTGCCACAGTTCTTTTGCACACCATCTTCATTTTTGCTACAAATTTGATTATTTTTCACTAATTTCACCATTTTTCATCCATTTGATTGTACTTGAAAGAAAAACACACAAATACCTTTCATTAAAACATAATATCTCAAAAATAGGTATAAAAATGTGTACATAAAGACTATAAATTTTAGCTGTATTAATGTTCCAGTGAGCTTTGAAACACAGGGAAGTTCTGATTGATTCAACCCGGTTATTTCTTAAATCTCGCTCATTGACATGCTACCATCCATTCATGAATAAGAGGTGTTTATCCTCTCCCATGTGGCTCGATCTAAGTTCTGGAGGTGGCAGAATGCTTCTGGTTGAAATAACTATCCTTTGTGACACCTATTTTTAATAATTAACATAAATATGTAAGCATGACCCTTATTATCGTGAGTATTCTTGAGTATTTCTAAAGATGTAATTAACTAAAAGAATACATTTGTTTGGGAGTGCTCTTAACCCTGGAACAAGATATAAATGTTTTGGTTATGTAGTTATATGGGTTGCTTGTATAAGGGACTTCATCATGGATATAGCCTCAAGGTACTTCAACCTGATCTTGTTTACTTGTACATTAATAACCTATCACACGATGATTACCTTACATAAGCTCTCCATGTTTATTTTTAATTTGTTTGTCTACTTTCTTTGTATATCCTTTTTTTTATTCCTCTCATCTTCAGATTATTTATGTGATTTGAGAGGGATGTTTATTTGGAAAAGGGAATCATATGACGACGTCATATAAATAGATAAGCTAACAACTCTGAGTTCAATTAAAAAAAAAACCAAAAATAGTGTCAAATGAATGTGGTGTAGCATCTAGCTCTCTATTTTGTTGGTATCATATTGAAAATTAGTAGAACCATTGCACCAAAAGAAGCATTATTATATTAAATTTCTTATATTGGCCAAAATATGTTGTATTTTAAGTTAGTTCTGGGTAAAATTAATATATTTGAATATAAATCTTTTGTGGGATATATATAGATGAATTTTCAAGAAATTTATGATCATTTTGACTGACTTTTAGTCAGAATGTTTTAGGCTAAATCTTCAAGAAAAAGTAAAGAGCGAAGACATTTAACTTTGAAATTTCTTTTTTCTTCCTGTCTTTTTCCTTCTGGGTCAATTTTTATTGGAATGAGTTTTTATTTTGATTAAGACTCCTACAACTTCAGAGCTATAGCATGTGTGTGGGTCAGATGTTATGAAAGTCTATATATTAAATAGTAAAGAAAATGCACATCATGTTATTTTTACTTTTCTTCTTTGTTTGTTGCATTTGTTTTTTTAGCAAGCATCTGGTTTGAAATATTGTACAATGTGTTGGTCTATTGAGTTTGAATGTTGCACTACACCCTTATAGGGAAAGGACAACAAAGATGACTTAGAAGTCCTACTTTGGCCTCTACAACCTACAGGCGTCGTCACAGCTCAACAATACAACCTACATTACCAACTACGACCTACATGTTGCATTGCTCATGCAACTTTCAAATCTTGCCCCTGCGGCTTATAAACTAAATCACAAATCACAACTACGGTCTTCACAACTCACCACTACGACTTGCATGACTAGCTACGACCTACATGGCACCATCTCTTGCAACTCTCGACTCATTATCCTGCGGCTTACGGACATCATCAAAACTCGTCACTATGATCTGCATGACCAACCATAGCTTATGTGGCTCACAACTTATGCAGCTCCAGACTCCATCCCCAATGACATACACACATCAACCTAACCCATGACTAAGGTCTGCGTGAATAACTACGACCTATGTGGTCCACAGCTAGTGTAGCTCTTGACTTTAGCCCATGTGGCTCACAAACATCATCACAGCTCATGACTACGGTCTATGTGACCAACTACAACTTACATGGCTCACAACTTCTACTAATACTTGGTTATGTGAGCCGTGAATGGTTGATTCAGAAGTGTCGGTTGGCAGGGCTTTCTACTACGGACGTTGTCACAACTCATAAATACAACCTACATGACCAACTAAGACCTACATGGTGCATTGCTCGCGCAACTCCCGAATCTTGCCCTTACGACTTATGAATGACGTCAGAACTCACAACTACGTCTTATGTGACCAACTACGACCTACGTAGCAACAAGTCGTGGAACTCTCAACTTCTGCACATGCTACTATCGGCTATTTTTCTTTCAAAAATAAGATTTTAAAATTTAAGATTTAATATAAGATATATAATGTAATTTTAATTTTGTTAAAATGGTATATATATATATATATATATATATATATATATATATATATATATATATATATATATATATATATTCTTTGAAAATGATGAGACCGGGTTGACAGCGACTTTATATATGCTTAAAAATACAAGAATTTGATACTGTTGCTAAAAGATTTAAATCCCCAGCAACGGCGTCAAAAACTTGACTATGCTTAAAAATACAAGAATTTGATACTGTTGCTAGAAGATTTAAGTCCCCGGCAACGGCGCCAAAAACTTGACAAAGGTTATAGATTTGATAAAAATGTGTATAAAATATTCAATAATTGCAAAGTCACACTTATCAATGCAAGTATACGTATCGCTCAAGTAATACAGGGCTCTAATAGAGTCCTGGATATCGATCCTTTATCAATGCAAGTATACGTTATAGATTTGATAAAGATGTGTATAAAATATTCAATAATTGCAAAGTCACACTTATCAACATTATAAAAAGAGGCTCACTCAATCACTCCCTGACAACGGCGCCAAAAACTTGACAGTGACTTTTTATATGCTTAAAATATAAGATAAATATGGATGAAACGGCGCCAAAAACTTCACAGCGACTTTATATATGCTTAAAATATAAGATAAATATGGACAGATTTAATACTGCTGCTAAAAGATTTAATTCCTCAGCAACTGTACCAAAACTTAATTACAGTTATGGATTCGATAAAGATGGATGTATAAAATATTCAATAATTGCAAAGTCACACTTATCAACGCAAGTATACGTATCGCTCAAGTAATACATTCCTCTAATGGAGTCCTGAATATCAATCCCACATGGAGTAATATTAGAGACTAGGAACTAAGATTTAAAAAAATCAGTACTTAATTACAACAATATAGTTCAAATTGAATATTTGTCACTGATAGGCAATTGAAATAAAAATATAATTTTAATAAACCCTTAATTAACTAATTCTATTAATAAAGTTTTTAATGTGAAGTTCAATATATAAGAAAGCATCATTCTCGTTGTCAAGAAATTTAAGTGAATTGATAAATTGAATCAGTTCAAATTATATTGTGTCAAATATGAGCATACCTATTATTTACCCTTTGGACCAGACATAAAAAATATTGACTAATTCTATGCTTGGTTGCTGATTCTGCGGCTAGGCTGGGAGGATATCGGCTCTCACTTCGGAGCTCCCACGTTCCCATCGCCTGAGGGCTAACATATACACTTCAGCACCAAAACGATAGGACCGAATTGAGGATTTTAGTCTGTCACTCTAAAATATCCAATTTTACGCCTGATAATTTTTATTTCTTTTTTATTTGCACCTAACTTTCAAGGACTTTGACTTCCCTAAATCTTGGATGTAATCTTCACTATAGTTGTAAAACTCAACATATTTTAACAAATCAATTGGCCAGATTGAAAGTAAATTAAGATTGAAGTGAAAAGATTATCACAACTTCTTTAACATTCTCATGGCTCGACCAATTCAAATCACCATTTCACAAAATCTCAAGACAAGGAGAAAGACAGAGAAAACTACTCAGAACTCATGGAGAAGATATGACAAAACTTGGAATTTTTATATAAAAGCAAAGTCATACAAACTTCAATAAGTAAATACAACTTATCTCTAATTCCTCCCCAAGCAAACTCCTCGAAGTTCCTCTGAATCTCTTCCTTTCTTTACAGCTCACAAAATTCTCCTTCGAAGCGGCAAGGAGGAAGAAATCTCTCACTTTCCTTCCACTCTTGCAATCTCTCGAAGAATTCCTCACAATACTAACCACTCTCTACACTCTAATGGACACCACAAACATCAAAGACTCAGCGGACACACCCCGCGGAAACACGTGGACGCTCGTGGACACCCGTGGACACTTTTTTTCGGCCTCCAAATGTTTCTTTTAAAGTTGTAGAAGAGTTTTCAAGTGTTGCTTAAGCGTCCCTTAAAAAATCGTCCACATTCAATACATCTGTTGAGAGAATCGCCGTTCTCGTCGTCGGCAGCCTCGATGGCGTCGTCGGCGGCCTTCTAGAATATTTAATTCTGGACTATCGGGAAAAATCGGTCGTCAGCGCCCAAGATCAAATCTTCATATTTTGGTCCTTTTGCTCCAAATTCACTCCTTTTTGCATCTTTTTGCTCCAATGACCATAATTCAATGTACATGCAATAAAACATCAAAAATACATTTCTTTAAAGTGCAATATCATCAAAATCAGTGTAAAATATGTATGAAAATTTCAACATATTTTTCTTTGGTCATTGGTAGACCTCATAAATTTGATATTTTAAATAGCTTAGCATAATACCATAAATGATATATCATCTCGAAGGATGAACGTATCACTTATTTGTAGGCTTAAATATCTAAACATAAAAGATTATAACTGTATTTTGGTCTGCGAAATTTATAGCCGACAAATTCTCCTATCTAATACACAGATTAGATAAGGTTTAGATTAATCTGGGTTCTTAATTCCATATAGAGGCAAGCCCCTATAGTTAATTACATCTTAGACAACCGAAGTCAGCTAAGAAAACTATCGATAATGATCAGAGGTTTCGTCTTCAAGAATTCAACGTTCAAGTTTCCACGATTGTTCATAGGAAAAGTCAAATGAGATAGGTTCAAATAGAAACAAATATTTCTGGAATCCAAAGGAATGAAAAGTAAGAGGTCGAAGATACTGGAGAATATTCAGTGACATCTCAAACTAACATATGATTTGGTTTTACGTCTTTGAAAGGGAAATTATGTGATGTTTCAGTCCTGTAAATTATTTAGATATTCGGGGCTTATATCTGCATGTCATATGCAAATAGTCTGAGAAAATACAAGGATTTATGTAGTGTCAGACGACAACCTCAGAAGCCTAAAAGGTTTAGTCCTAAAAGATAGTGTGAGGATTTACGTTGTGCAAGACAAACTACCTCGACGTCCTATAGGTTTGTTATTTAAATCTATTGAAATTCAGTTGAAGCTTCTTCCGCTGTCTCTCTGTTGCCACCTCGACCGCCATCCGAAGATGAGTTGTCATTTGCTCCAGATTTGTCGTCTCGATCGCTGCCCGAGGATGAATCACCAATTGATAACGTCGTCGTCTCATTCCGAGAAGAAGGGAGGAAGAAGAGAGAAAATTATGCCTTGAAAGGCCTATCCTATGGGATTGTATAAACATGCTAGAAGAATTTATACTTAAAAGTTTAAATGTAGGTGAATGTCTATATTATAATGTTGACCTCAGGCTAGAGTTTAGCTAAGACCACTACATAGAGGACCTAAAATGGGGTTCCATTGGTTCATGACTTATTGATGGTAGTTGACACTCTAACTCTACCAAGATACCCAACATAGTCTTTTACCCCTAAATTCCCCCAAATTACCTAGATACCTTTGAAACCCCAAATTGAGCCAAAATTTCCAAATCTACCCAAAATACCAAACTTGGTTCAAAACTCATTTCAAACACCTTGAAAACACCCAAACTACCCAGAATCACCAAAATTGGCCAAATTACCAAAATACCCCTCCTTACCCCAAAATTCCAAAAATTCCAAAAAAATCCCAAATATTACCAAGACCTCCCAAATATTCCCAATTTCATTTTTATCAACTATCACATGACCCAATTTGGCCAATTTGACCATCTTTGATCAAAACCCCCAAATTGCCTTTTAAATGCCCATATTTTCTCCAAATTACCTCAAATGTCTATCCAATTGGTCTCAATTTACCCCGATTTCAATTCTAAACTCAAATTCACTCTTCATATGACCAACATAAACCAAATCCAAGCCCAATTGGTCCATGATTTGAACCTAATTTTGATTTAGATCAAAACCTCAATTTTGGCCCTTTGACTTGGTTCCACCAAATTGAACCCATAGCCCACTCAATTGGCCACAATTTGTATTGAAAAATCTTCATAGCATCCCCATACATCAAAATTGACCTTCAATTGGCCTTGTTGAGACCTCAATTTCATTTGATTTCAACCTAAGTCCAAAAGCCCCAAATTTTCCACAAATTGGCTATGTCTCAAAATCTCACCAAATTGAGGGCCTTAACCCCAAAATTTCCACTCTATCCTTCATGAAAAATCTTCACAACATCTCCCTTGATCATTTGAACCATTTAATTTGGACTTAGCCCAAGGCTAGCCCAACCTAGACCTATGTCTAACTCAACGTGCCCAAATTGACCAAATCTCAAAAATCCCTCAAATTGACCTACCAATTGAACCCAAAATCACTTCAACCCTTCACAAAAAATCTTCATAACAATCATCTACACAATATTGATCAATCAATTAGGTCAATTAACATGGCTCACCTAGCCCAAACCCAAACCTTGATCACTTGAACCCATGCATTAAATATGACCAAACCACCTTAAAGCAATCAAATTAACTCCACCTCAGCCATTGGTTAGACCCTAAGACTGAGCCAAAACCCATCTAACCACCTAAGCTAAGCCATGAACCAAAAGTCCCCCAAATTAAGGGATTTTATTTCCAAAAGTGCACATGCTTAAGATACCCTTACCAAAACTAAAACTCATTGCGATAAGTTGCTTTGAAAAATCCAAGAAAATTTTGGCTTAAATTAAATCCCTATTTATCCATTTAAAGCAACATGCTAATTTTGGTAAATCCCTATTTTTCATAATTAAATCTGTTAATTTGGGTAATATGGAAATTAGCACGTTGCTTAGAAAAATCCAAGAAAATTTTGAAAGGTTTACTATGACCAGAGAACCCGTAAGAAATTTTCTCATTAGCCAAGTCAATCAAAATACACCTAATCTTCACAAACCCTAAATCACTAAAATAATTAATTTTGAAAAATAAAAACAATAAAATTACTTGATTTTTAATCTCCATTGTTTTTTAGGATCCAGAGAACTCACCATAAAAATTTCAAAGCATTTTAAGTTCATTTGATAACTTAAATTAATTTTTCAAGTTAAATAACATTTTTGGCACTTAAATAATTTTTAGTAATTAAAATATAACTTGAAAAATTATAAAACTTGGTTTTTTGAGTTTTCTGTGATTAAGGGTATTTTATAAAAATAAAATGGAGTTTAAAATACAAATTTAATTTTTAACCTATTTTAAATATTTAAATGATTAAAAATCCATAAAAATCACAAAAATAATAAAATTCATGGAAATGTTCTAAATTGCTTCCTAAGCACTTAGAAACAATTACAATATTTTTCCTGATTTTCTAAAGAAAGATATTGAATTTTAAAGCTTAAAAATAGTTTTTAAAGGCTAAAAATGGGTTTTCACTAAAGATAATTCCAATAAATCAAATAAAACTCAGAAAAATATAAAATTTTCTTCTCTTAGTTCTCTGACCTCAAGAAGATTTTTCAAAAAATACAAAACTTAATTTTCCCCATTTAAAATATTTTATATTTAATAAATACCTCAGAACTTAAAATAATTCTTAAAATTCAAATTAAATTCAAAAAATAATGAAATTTGGTCCAAAGGCTTCTCTAGTCTAGGTCTACCTCCAGTCAAAGTTTCAAGAGATTAAGATTTACCTTATATAAATTAAATTAAATTTTTAAAAATCATATTTTCTCCTCTGATGTCTTAATTGGCCCATGAATGAGGTAGGATAAAAATTTCAAAGTCATTTGGATTAAATTTGATGAATTATGAAGTGTTGGAGCCCTAGGGGCAAATGTGTAATTTTAAAAATTTAGCCTTAATTAACATTTAGGCTTAATCCAAGGAGGGAAATGGGTAACCTCTTATCTTAATTTGGATGTTTGAAACACAAAGGGTTAATTGGTAGAAACCAATCTCACTTTTTAATTAAAAAGATAGGTTAATAAATTTCTAAATTATTAAAATTTGGAAGTTTATTAAAATAAAATGAACATAGGACTTAGGGGTATGACTTTTGAAGTCACTAATTAATCAATTTAATACCCCTATTTTGATTTAATGAAATTTAAATCTTGAATCATGATCACCTAAAGATCAACCTTTTCAAAACTAATTAAGGCACTCACCCAGGTTTTAAGAGCTTAGTAGTAATCTAAGTTAAATCAAGATTGATTAAATGAGGATTAAAAAAATAAACACAATTAAAATTAGAACATCTTTCAAACACTACAAGCCCAATTAGAACCAAAATTTGGCTAAGTGTTCCAATAACACTAACTTGCCTCTTTAAGAGTCTTCACCCACATAATATTCAAAATTAAATTACAAATGATAATTACCTTACTCTTAGGGGTAATTGATACATCAATATTCATTGAGCATTAGGGTGTTCATAGGATGAATTATTAAGCAATATAATAAGTTTAAATGAGCTCGAGGCTTTTCACCAGGTGATAAGAGGGAATCATGGACTTGTTTCTTCCTCTTAACCTGTTGGATACCTCGGAGAGCTACTAAGCTTAATATGTTTTGCTTGACAAATATCATCCTTAACCAAATTAATAAGGACTCACCAAGATATGACCTAGGGTTAGGTAGGTCGTCAAAATTTTACTTCCCCGTTTTATATAAACTGCCTTAAGATGCCTTTTGAGTTTCAGGTGGAGAAACGAGAAGACTCGTCAGGTACGCTTTTACAGTTTTTAGCGCTGTCTTTCTTGTAATTTTATGTTATACTTTTATGTTTATACAAACTTGCATGCTAAACAATAATGCCACCCTGCATGAAAATTAAAACTATCAAGATAGCCACAAAACCAAAACCAAAACCAAAACAAAAACTAAAATCAACCAAGATAAAAATCACCTCCACAACATTTAACTTGCATGTTAACCAAAACCAAAACTAAAATCAACCAAGATAAAATTCACCGCCACAACATTCGAATAAACCAAAACCAAAGCTAAAACTAAAATCAACCAAGATAAAATTCACCCCCACAACATTCAAAATGTAAAACAACTCAAAATTTAATCACAAACATCACACAAAACTACAATTGCAACTAAATTAAGACGTCTCTATCCAAAATTTAATCACAAACATCATATAAAACCACAACTTTAACTTAATTAAGATGTCTCTATTTGATGATCGACTAAAACTAAAATCAACCAAGATAAAATTCACCCCCACAACATTCAAAATATAAAACAATTCAATCACAAACATCACACAAAACTACAATTGCAACTAAATTAAGATGTCTCTATCGGATGATCTGGAATTCATCGGAGGAGGTAACAACGGTTGCTAACGAGGCTTCCCACGGTCTAAATGAAATTATGGAACTCATTAAGTTGAGTTTCGTAAGTTCATTTGCTAAATGAAAGTATGGAACTCATTAAGTTGAGTTTAGTAAATTCATTTGGACTAAGTGAATCCATGAAATTATGGAACTCATTAAGTTGAGTTTAGTACTTCAACCAAATTAAGACGTCTCTATCGGATGATCGGGAATCCCTCAGAGGAGGTAACCTACACTTCAACTAAATTAAAAGGTCTCTATTGGAAGATCGGGAACCCCTCGGAGGAGGTAACCTACGATGCTAACGAGGCTTCTCGGTCTAAATAAAATTATGGAACTCATTAAGTTGAGTTTAGTAAGTTCATTTGGACTAAGTGAATTTAATAAAAAATAGTGGTGCCGGAACGAGGGAACTGTAGGATTCTAACCGGTGTCGCTCTAATCAACTTTAACATGCCCCTATAAAATTTAAAGAACTTCAACCATAAGGCCACCTGATTTGACATCATAACTTAACGCACTAGAAAACTCAAACTCGTCACAGCAAGGAGCTTGGAGTTAGTATGGTGGGCAACACAGACACAATAGATAACTCAAACTCGTCGCGGAAGGAGCTTGGAGCTAGCATGGTGGGCAGCACGGTAACAACAAAACTTGTCTTCCCCAGCTAAACCAATCTTCCTTCCTTAGACTTAAACAACAAAGGCATAGGACTTTGAGGTTGTTTGCTTATGCAACGTAAATCCTCACCTTATCTGTAGGCCTTTTGTCTAACCCTACTATACAATATAAGCCCTAACTTGTTTTAGGATTCTGAGGTTGTCGTTTTCCATGACCTAAACCCTCACATCTTCCAGGCTATTTGTATGATCGTTCACATGAATGTAAGCCCTAACAAATAAAATTGGCAGGATGAAACACTTAAATATTTCTCCTCAAAACTAAAACCAAACATTAGGATAGCTTGGAAAGTCACCTAGGTTCTCCTCTGATCTATGACATCCCCTAGTTCTTCATTCTTTGGACTCTACAACAGAATGTTCCAAATTTGAACCAATCCCCTTTTACACCTTTACGTCTGATCTCATTGAAAATTCTTACCCTTTGAAACTTCTTGAAGATAATATTTTCTAATTTTTATCGAGAGTCTTCTTAGATGACTTTGGTCATTTAAGATGTAATTAACTATAGGGCCTTGCCCTTATAGGAAGCATGGTTGAACCCAGCTAAATATAAACCCTATTTAATTCTTTATATTAAATAGGGGAGCTTGTCGGCAAATAAAACGGTTTCGCAGACCAAACGNATGAAAGGCATGGTGTATGAAATGTGTAGTGTGTATGTGAGTGTAGTACTCATGGAATGGTTTGTTGTGTATATGTTCCTTCTAAGTACCATTTCCCAAATCTTTTAGGGAGGGTTGGAGTTGTCGACGACTTAAGGGAGTGAAGGGACGTCGCACTAGTTGAATGTTGATTTTATATTTCAGATATAAACAAAGTTGTCAAATGATTCTTTGAATCATCGCCTGTTACCCCTCATCTCAAACTAATAGGCCACCTCGATATTTCATATGCTCATCGAACGAAGTTTTATATATCTCAGATAAAGAAAATGAGAAGAGTAATCATTTAAGCATTTATATAGCATCCACCTTAGGCTCAATTTGTAAACTTGTACATGTGATTATTGCATACTCCCTTAAATTTTCCAAGGGGAAACAATGATTATAGCATTTAAAATTAACTCTCAAAGTTAAAAGATGATTTTCAGCATATCCTCGAACAAAGGGCAACAAAATGAACAAAATTCGGGTCTCAANTATATATATATATATATATATATAAATTAAAACATTTTTCCGAAGCGGGCGACGAGATTTCAATTTCGGTGACCGACAACTTCTTACGGGCAACTCCAACCAAAAAAATAGCGCCGACATATAATATAATACAAGAAAGAAACAACTGTGTAGTGATGTACTGTAACAGGAAAAGACTGAAGAAAAATTATAGAAATGAAGCGACCTAAAGAAAGGAAAGTCTATGCAATAAAAAAATTGTGCAGTAAAGAAACAAAATTGAAACAACTAAGTGTACCTGATTAAGTCTGACGATGCTACAAAACATATTACAATTGCATGATATAAAGGGGTTAGACAAATATTTGCAAATGATAAAAGAAAGGTTAAGTGATAAGCATATGAAAATTTAAAGTGGAATATTAGCTTTCAATTTGGGTTTAGGCTCAGACTAGACATCTTTTTCTCTTTTATCTCGATCCCACAAGCAACCGATATATCGAAGTCAACCTATCAATATGAACTAGATGTCGCCAACGAATCACCCCTATAATCAGGCAGCCCTAGACCTTATCGTTTAAAGGATGTGTGAACGGAGTAGTATTTGAGCTCCTCAAAGTGTGGTGCACCTATACGTGGAATGTAGTATCTGAACTCATCAAAGCGCAGTGCACCTATACGTGAAATGTAGTATCCAAACTCATCAAAGTGTAGTGTACATATACGTGAAATGTAGTATCTGAACTCATCAATGTGTAGTGCACCTATACATGAAATGTAGTATCTGAACTCATCAAAGTGTAGTGCACCTATACGTGAAATGTAGTATCTGTCGTGCAGAGCGTAGTGTGTGGTGTTCATTGTATAATTTCTGAGGGGCATTATGCTATTTGTGGTGTAGTGCATGAACTGTATAGTACATGAGAGTCATAGTGTATGAAAGACAGTGTATGAAAGGCATGGTGTATGAAATGTGTAGTGTGTATGTGAGTGTAGTACTCATGGAATGGTTTGTTGTGTATATGTTCCTTCTAAGTACCATTTCCCAAATCTTTTAGGGAGGGTTGGAGTTGTCGACGACTTAAGGGAGTGAAGGGACGTCGCACTAGTTGAATGTTGATTTTATATTTCAGATATAAACAAAGTTGTCAAATGATTCTTTGAATCATCGCCTGTTACCCCTCATCTCAAACTAATAGGCCACCTCGATATTTCATATGCTCATCGAACGAAGTTTTATATATCTCAGATAAAGAAAATGAGAAGAGTAATCATTTAAGCATTTATATAGCATCCACCTTAGGCTCAATTTGTAAACTTGTACATGTGATTATTGCATACTCCCTTAAATTTTCCAAGGGGAAACAATGATTATAGCATTTAAAATTAACTCTCAAAGTTAAAAGATGATTTTCAGCATATCCTCGAACAAAGGGCAACAAAATGAACAAAATTCGGGTCTCAAATGTATATTTCAAATCATAGAAATGATTTTTAACATATATTCAAGCAAAAAAAAAAAAAAAACAGCAAGAAGAACGAAATCTGCATCCCAAATATATATCTCAAATCATGAAAAAATGAATTTCAGTACGTATTTGAACAAGGGGGCAGCAAGAAGTATCAAAACCGAGTCCCAAGTATATTTTTCGAGCCATAAAAGTAAATTCCAGAACTTAATTCGAAAATAACAATAATAAAAGAGTTTAGCATTTCATTTCCAACATATATTCTAATAAGGGGCAGCAAGAGAAGCAAGAAACAAATTCCAAATGTATTTCCAAATCATTAAAATGTTCCCAATGTCGGAGTTCAAATAAAGAGAATTACAGGAAATATAATTGAATCTTCACATAAGAGCTGAATCAAATCCAGCAAATGGCCAAAAGGAATAGGCCATTACCCAGCTAAAACCGAGCCACCAGATGGCTATCCAGATCTTTAAATTTTTTTCCAATATTGAAGTTCAAATAAAGTGAGCTATATAAAACATAATTGAGTCTTCGAGACTAGATGAACTCATAAATCTTTATAATGAAATATAGAATCAATTGAGAAGTTCAAAACAAAACTTCTAAGATCATACGAAATCAAATGCCCAACTAAGAAACTCAATGCAAAATTTCCCATGGATCGCATAAACTCAAGAATCTCCATGTTAAAGCAATGCAATGAGAAAATAGTAGTCAAGAGTACTCAAAATCAACAAGCATAACCCAGCATGAGTAACACGCAAGAAATGACTCTTCAAAGTAATTGCTCAAGTATCGAAATAACAATAATATATGATAGCAATTCATTGTCATAAATCCAGGACTTAACAACTATGGAATTACGACAAAATTAATCTCAATGAGTTGGTAATATATAAACTCTGATTTCTGACAAAGTTCAATGAAGCTTAAGAACAACAAATAAAAGAAGTAATATCAACTTCCTTCTATCTATGAAGCAGAAATGCAATGTTATTTCTCTGGCAAAATATTCATATTCATAGAAGTAGAAGTATAAGAAAAAGAAGCCAGGTATATTGACTCACCGATCCGAGATCCGAAACTTTAAGTATCTCTAAAAGGGTTTAGGAGAATTTAGAAGCGATAAGAAGAAATAATCTCTAAATCACCAGAACAGAAGAAGTCAAATCCGAAAGAAATTGCTAGTCAATCGATCTTTTTCCTTAGTATATGAATCAGAAAGAAGATCTAACAAAAAAAAAATCTCTCTGAGCAACTTTTAGAAAACGCAAAACCAACCTTAAGAAAAAAAAAACTCAAATCATTCAGATAAAAAAAAACCCCTCCCAGAGGGGGGTATTTATAGCCGAATGAAGAAGAAGTGCCTATCGATGAGGCTTACACATTTGGGTGGGAAAAATTGATGAGAAAATGGTTACCAACAAAGCAATCAGCGACGAAAGTCGGTTAAGACCGGCAAGGGAAGGGATAACCGGAGAACCGGGAGGAACTCTGAGATCCGGTTAAGAGAAGCGAGGAGGAGGAAAAAGTTCGGTTAGGGCAAGAAAGGCTTCGGGAGGAGGAAGGGGAGGAACGCAGAGAAAAATTTTAGGTTATATTTATTTTTCTTTTTATTTAAAAAAACAAACAAACTCTTTTTTTTAATTTATTATATATATACTAAAAAAAAATGAATTTTGTGCAAGTGCGGCACCCAAATAAAAATAGGAGTCTTTCATAGCTAAAATCAATGTTCCGGACGCGACGGCGTGGTCCATTTCTTCATCCGGGATCATCCGGACAAATTTGTCGATGATCACGTCAAATTAACTTTGATTCGCGCTCGGTGCATCAAATGAAATTATTTTGACCCAATCGGAGCCATTTAACGAGTAAGATGAAAATATTGGCCGGTCCTCGCATAGGCAACAACCAAAGTCAAATACGACGCTTGCAGTGACAAGTCAAATGTCGCGCACGTCACGGGGTCCCCTATGTCTTTCAAATTTCTATAGGAGTTCAATTTGAGCTTCAATATGTCACGTTTTTGATCGACTAAATCAAATATTGAGGATCTAAAACAGTCCATATGAAACTGCAAGGAGCGAAAAAATGACTTGAATTTTTAAGTTGTGTGGGTCCCAGTCTAGTCTTCTAAAAGAGCCAAAATAGAGAAATATTAAGGCTAGATCCTAGGATATCTAGAGAATGGAAGACCTCAAAATGAGGTCAACAGCTACCTACAAACAACATTACAACTCACCAATACATCCTACGCGACCAATTACGGCTCACAGCTTCTGCAGCTTTCTACTACATCTATGTGACCAACCGATGCTTCTAAAACAACCATTCATAGCTCACACAACCAACTACCACCATGACTCATACGAGAAGTTGCAGCTACAACCATCATCTACAACATCCACGACAAATTACTGCATCCATAACAACCGACTATGACTCTTGCAGCATGTTATTATCAAAAAACTATATTCATTACAAACTGACTACAACTATTATCGATGGACTGCGATTGTAAACAATGATCAACTTTATAACTTCACATTCCCTAATTCAGATGAAGAGTGTATCTGTGTACTCATCATTCATTGTGGATTATTTCATTAAGATTGACTCTGTGTGTTTTTCCATTTCCACGATTTTCCCAATAAAAAAATCGAGGTGTCTCCTCCTCCTTTTCATTCATTATTTGAGTGTATGTTGGAGTCTCGTACAAAGTTAAGATGCTAAATGATCACTCTGTCATTGCGGACATTCAGATACACATAATATATAACTTAAGAAAATAATGGACATGTTTTTCTTATTTAAAACTGTTTAAAAGAAATAAAGGGCAATTTACATACAAGCCACTCAATCTCATTTATTTACATATCTACCACTTAAACTTCAATTTTTACATATATGCCATATTAGATATGCATGGAAAGATATATTTCATTTTTTAAAAGTTAAAATGCTTATATTTTTTATTTGACATTAAAGATATAAATGATAAAAATGTAAAAGAGTGAAGTTTAGGTGTCTAGATTTGTAAACATATAAGAATTCAATGATGTGAACATGCCCCAAAACTACATATATGAACATTATGCAATTTTTATGACATCTATAATCCCTTATCAAAATATTTTGCTTTTGAAGCTCACTATCAAAAAATAGAAGCGACAATTAGATCTAGAACACTCAAAACTTGTTGTTTATAAACCAACCACTCTTTTTCATCTATTTTTCAAATTTCCAACCCATATTTTTAATTTTTATTAAATATGGTTAAAAAGGACATCGGGTTGCTGAATTTATAAATATCAATGTTAGGGATGACTCTTATGTAATTATCCCAAAATAAAATAAATAATAATAATTTACCTAAAAGGCCAAAGCCCTAATTCCTCCGCTCTTTCTTCTCCTCTCCAAGCCGCCCACTTCGCCTTCGTCCCACTTCGCCTTCGTCCCACTTCGCCGTCATCTTCAACAACCCAACACCTGTGTTTTTTTCTCCTACCGCTAACGTCGTAAAAAACATAGAAAATGGTATGGAACCTTTTCTCTCCTCACCCTTTTTTTCCTTTAGGTTATTTTTCTGCACTGCAAACCTCTAAACAGAGATTCCATTCCCGTGTTTCTCAGACAGAGCACGTAAACCCCAAGGCGTATCCCTTAGCCGACTCCCAGCTGTCCATCACAATCCTAGATCTCATTCAGCAAGCTGCAAATTATAAGCAACTGAAGAAGGGCGCCAATGAAGGTTTTTGATTAAGAAGCTTTATGTTTTCTTGATATTTTTTGTTTGTTCTTTGTTTATTTGATATTGAGCTGGCTTGTTGAGCTATTTGTGTATGCAGCGACAAAAACACTTAACAGGGGGATCTCTGAGTTCGTTGTAATGGCTGCGGATACTGAACCAATCGAAATCCTTCTCCACCTTCCCTTACTGGCAGAGGACAAGGTAACCTAAGTCCTGCACAGAGCTCTTGGTTATAGTGAGCATCCGTTCTTACTGGGAGAGTCTTTTATATCGATAAATTGATGCATATTTTGTTTTCCATTAAGTCTTTATTATATGTATTTGAGTCGTTCTTCTTTTCAATTGGTTTTTTATCATGCATAAGACATTGTTCAAGCTTTACTGTATTGAAAAATGGAAAGCTCTCTGTTTGAGTTTGTTTTACTTTCTGTATAGGACTTGTGATGCTATGTTAGCATTCAATGCATATGCAAGTGCAATAAATGAATTTATAGTGTTCCAATTATAGGATTTAGGTTTTATGATATCGTGGCTTACCATTATCACCAGGCTAAACATGAAAAAAATGATGTGTGGTGTGGTATTTTTTTTCTTCTTCTTTCAAAGAAGTCCATTACAAGTATAATTCATGTGGATCTGTTTACTGGTTTAAAACTGCTATGGAAAAAAAAGTTATGAAGGTCAGATGGGCTGATTGAGTTCTTTATTCTTTTTTTAGTTTGCGCCTGTTTAATGTCAATCTGTCATTTTCCCATTAAGTTTAGAAAGCTTGTACTTGATGCAGTATCTATTAAATGGATGCTAGGAGAGGTTGTTAAGCATGCTAGATTCTAGGTATATCAACTTTGAATTCACAGAACTATACATAAAATTTGCAGATTTTCATGCTATAATTATATTTGAGCTCAATTTTATTTTGTAAAAGTTTTCTGTGACGCTTTCCCTATGGTTAAGGGTTTTTATAATTTCCATTACCGATTGAGTATTATGGTATTTAGATCATATTTTTCATTTTTAATTTGATGGCTATAGAGTCTTTTCCTCAAACCATGAGAAAGTTCCCCACAAGAGCAGATATTTGAAAAAAAAGATAACTTTCATGATTTTCTTTTCACTGCAGTTCTTGTATTCTAATACACTAGATTTTTTTTTTCTTGAGTAAGGTTTTCTGCAATATATGAATGCATCATATTATCTACTTATTTGATGTTTTTTTCACATATATTTGGGGATAAAAATTTTAGGATTGATGCAGAAAGGAACATATTTTTGCCATTTTCAAACTTTAATCAATTCAATTTGATGTGCCACAGGTTGTTATCATTTACATATCTAGATGGTATTGTATTACTGATGTATCTGTCAAGAACACCACTTCGATGGCTGTGATAAATTTTATCTATGATATATATGTTTTTTACTGTGATTATTCTTTGAATGGAGATTTTGGAGCCTGGCACACGATTTGTGTGTTATTAATGACTGAAATTGACTCCTAAACATATTTTCATTTACTCTTATTCTGATTCTTTGCACTTTATACTTCATGTTCAGTTGCTTCTGCTGGGAAGAAGCACGCCCTTTAAAGTTAATGATTACTAGTTTCACCTTGTTGTTGGGCAGATCTTTGAATCCCAAGGCACATCATGATCAAAATTCGTTGCTTGTAGCATTGTTAGGAGTAATTGGAAAATAATTTAATTTAATATTTATTAATTCAATGTTGTTGTTCCAGTTTAGTTCGATTTCCACAAAAACAATCAAAACAAGTTTATTTTGAATGTTGATCATTGTCCTATCTCCTTTTTTGAATCTCATATGCATATAGTTGCTTAGTTTTTTTGCCAATACTTGTCCATGAATTGTTAGACTTTATTTACTGGTTTCTTTATCGATCTCTACTAATTAATCTCAATTGCATTCATCTAGAATTCTTTTTCAACTTTTCTTGTGGAGATTGCCATTAGACTTGTATTGGTCGGCACCTGACGTCCTCAACCACAATGGCAAATACACATAAATAAATTTTCAGTTTGATAATTGACAAGTCATCGTTGTTAGAGTTCAATGTGAAAAGCTATGAAGCAAGAATAATTAGCCACATCATGATATCACAAAGGTATCCTAGGAATTGATATCAATGACACTGAAATCCTTTGAAAACATACCAAAAAAAAAATCAGTTATTGTTATTGTTTATTTCACCATCCTCATCCAGCATACTTATCAGCTGTAGCTTTTTTTTACAACAATAGAGTTGGGTTTGCATATTATATGTTGCATGGGAAATTAACCAAAAGTTTATATAAACATGTTTGCACAAGATCTGCCCATTATTGGATAAATTTTAGCTTGTTCTTTTTGAGTAAAATGAGAAGATTGAAAAGGATTCATAATAAGAGTTTGAGATACATAAATTTATGTATTTTCATTTGCAATATAGACTATAATATAGAATTTGTTGTTAATCTAACAAACACTATAAAATATGCTTTAAAATCTATTAACAAGACATCTTTTTTTAAGGTATAAGATATTTTATTATGATAATCACAAATTACTTCGAATCATTGTTCGACATTGCGCAACTTGAATCATGCCTCAACACAAATTTGAACAACCTCAAATGACTAGCATGAGATGCACTCCTTAAATTTAAGGAGGTGTGCAGCTTGCTATGTCTCAAATTTGTTATGCCGCGACTTGTTAATTTTGTTTTTTTTTTCTTTAAATTCGCAAAACTGCTTCGCTCAAACCTCCATTCGGCCCTCGTATGTGTGATCTCATTTCTCACAATAATATTAGTTGGTCGTTCTAACAATGCTGCCATCGGTCGTTCAACAATGGTCAGATATATGTAAAAATGAGTACTTCAGCTCCACAATATGCATACTGTTTGATATTTTTTCAACCTTTAATTTCAGTATGTCGAGAACACATCTATCAATTATGAGATGAAATCAGAGCTATATCATTGCATGGATGGATTGATTACTGAACAAACTAAGAGAGCAATTATTGATATCAACTTGTTCCATTTAGTAATAAAGATTTTTGTGGGTATACCAAGTTAAAAATACTATTGCAAAACGATCTTCATATTTAATTTTTAATATTTGATGTTTTCATTAGAATAAGGAATGAGTTTTCAAAAGTTTAATTTTTAAGTTACAACTTCTAATTATATCATTTTCAAATACAGTTGAACGATGGATCCAGTTTGTTGATTGCATGCTATAGATACACAATATTGCTCTTAAAGGATGAGACTTTCATGTTTGTTATTTAGATGTGAGCGTAACTGAAGCACATATAATTAAGTTCACACAAAAAGGAAAAATCGTCTGACCACCTTAAGGATGATTTTTTTGGTATATGTTATTTACAATAAGAGATTGAATGATAGAAATATGAAAAAAAATGATTTAAACAATGACGAGGGCCGCTTATTATGTGAAGATATTGCCATTGGATGATGACAAGGCCAGATTATTTGAGTCACAAAAAGAATATTTGAATGTTGATTTTCTTTTTATAGTGATAGGAATAACTATAGTATATCAAGCATAAGACAATACAACAACAACAACAAGCCTTTATCCCACTAAGTGGGGTTGGCTACATCAATCCTTTTTCACCATTGGGTGCTATTGAATGTCATATTTTCATTTAATTCTAACAAATTAAGATCATTTTTTATATAATATGCCCAAGTCTTTCTGGGTCTACCTCTGCTTTTCTTAACATAAGTCAAATCTAAAACGTCTACTCTTCTAACCAGATCATCAGATGATCGACTTTTAATTTGACCAAACCATCTAAGACGGCTCTCTAATTTTGTCAGTCACAAGAGCTACACAAACCCTATCACATATATATTTATTTCGCATTTTGTCTCTGCCACTCATCCATCTAAACATTCTCATCTCATAAACAGTTAAATTAAATTGATCTTCTCTTTTAAAGGCCATCATTCTGCGCCACAGAGCATCATAGATCTCACTACCATCTTATAAAATTTTCCTTTCAATCAAAGCAGTTCTTTTCTATCACATAATAGACACGAAACATTCCTCCACTTCAACCAATTAACCTGAATTCTATTAATAACAACCCCATCTATATCACTATCACTTTGAACAATATACCCAAGATATTTGAAGCGTTCACACATTCTAATAGTAAGATCACCAATAGTTACAATTCTGTGACTAGAGCTATTATTACTACTAAAATTACATTTCATGTATTCAGTTTTAGTTCTACTCAAACGAAGGCCTTTAGATTCTAATGTAGACCTCCATAATTCAAATTTATCCAGAGTTCTTTATCTAATATTATCCACAAGAGGGATATCATTAGGGAAAAGCATACACTAAGGTACATCCTCCTATAAATGTCCAGTGAGAACATCTATAACTAAAGCAAAAAGATATAGGCTTAGAACCGATCCTTGATGTAAGATATTTGAAGCGTTCACAAATTCTAATGATATGATCACCAATTGTTACAACTCTGTCACTGGAGCAACTACTGCTAAAATTTCATTCCATGTATTCAGTTTTAGTTTTGCTCAAACAAAGGCCTTTAGAATCTAATGTTGTCCTCTATAATTCAAGTTTTTCTTGACCTCTTTCTCTAGTCTTATCCACAAGAAGGATATCATTAGCAAAGAGCATACACTTAGTTACATCCTTTTTTAAATATCCAGTAAGAACATCCTTGACTAGAGCAAAAAGATATAAACTTAGAGCCAATTGTTAATGTAATCCAAATGAAATAGGAAACTATTTGTTCAATCCTCCTTCTGTTTGAGCACAAGTAACAACTTTAATATAAATATTTTTAATAACTTGAATATAAGTAATATCAACAAATTTCTTCTCTAGAACTCTTCTAAGGATATCTCTTGGAACCTTATCATAAGCTTTTTCTAAATCAATAAAAATCGTATGTAGCCTTATTCTCTCTGTACTTCTCTATCAAACCTCTCAATAAATGTATAACTTTCATAGTAGACTCGCCCGACATAAATCCAAATTGATTATGAGAAATCTTTGTAAGAAGTCTTAACTTATGTTCAATTACTCTTTCCCATAATTTTAAAGTATGACACATCAACTTAATTCGTCTATAATTTGCATATCCTTGTGCCCCTTTATTCTTAAGAATGAGGATCAAAATAGTCTTCCTCCACTTCTAAGGTATCCTTTTAGTTTTAAAATAAAATTAATGAGTTTAGTAAGCCAAGAAACTCTCAAATCTCCTAAATATTTTCACACTTCAATTGAGGTGTAATTAGGTCCTACAGACTTCCCATCTTTGATTTTCTTTAAAGTCTCATCAACTTCATTTTAACTAATATGATTGTAAAAATGAAATATTTTATTATTAATAATGATATTAATATCATCATGGTCGATCGAATTTTCAGAAATTTCATTAAAAAGTTTATCAAAATAACCATCCCACCTATGTTGAATATATTTTTCTAAGAAAAACACTTTTTGATTTTCATCTTTAATACTTTACTTGAGTTAAATCTTTATTTTTCTTTTTTTCTTGTTTGACTAGTTTTAACATATATTTTTTACCCTCTTTAGTTTCTAATCTATTATACAGATCACTAAAAGTAGAATTTTTGACATTACAAATTATTCTCTAAGACTCTCTTTCGGGTCATTTTATATTTTTCCAAATTCTCTAAGCTTTTATATTTAAACTGTTTCTTATAATATAACTTATATTTTATCTTTTCATGCACATTATTATTTCATAATAAATTATTTTTTTATAAAAACTTTTTCTTTTGATTTTTCAAGTACATATTTACCACTTGTTTAATAGTGTTTGTTACCTTATTCCACGTAGAATTTGTTTTTTTATGAACATCCCAAATCTTAAAATTTTGAAGTTTACTCATAAAAATAAATTTATGTCTTTTAGGTGCCCTCATCTAATATTAGACAATGATTCTGAGTATTCTTTATTTTATAACTTTTATCTTAAATCCATAACTAATAATCGATGTTGAGTATTTAAATTCTCACTTAGAATGACCTTACAATCTTTTCATTTTTGACGATCCTTCTTTTCATAAGGAAATAATCAGTTTGTGTTTTATTAGATCCATTCTTATACGTAATAATATGCTCATCTTTTTTCTTGAATAAAATATTAGCAATAACAAAATCACGAGCTAAAGCAAAATTGAATATGAATCTACCTTCTTTATTAATCACTCTAAAACCATAGCTGCCATGAATATTTATAAAATCTTCTACCACTCTACCGACATGTCCATTTAATTCTCCTCCAATTAAACTTATTTCTTCAAGAGGTATCATTTGAGAAGCATAGTACTTATAATATTAATAATCTTTAGAAACTATATTTTCTAGGTCATTCTAGAATTTTTCTAGATAATTCCATAATTTTTTGTAGGTCATTCCAGAATTTTTCTTTACAACCTATATTTAAGCCTATTTGAGAAGCATAAACACTTATAATATTAATAATCTTAGTATCAACAACAATCTTAAGAGCTATAATTCTATCTCCAATTCTATTAATTTTTACGATATTATCTTTAAAACCCTTATCTATAATTACAACTACACTATTTCTAGCGTGATTATTATCCAAATAGCAAAGTTTAAAACCTAAGCTATTAATCTCCTTAGACCTTTCTCCAACTCATTTAGTTTCTTGAATACATAAGATTTTTATCTTTTAATGACATAATATCAATTAATTTTATTAATTTACCTGTGAGAGTACCCATATTCTTAGATCATATTCTAATTTTAATTTCATGGACTAACTTCTTTACTCGCATTCGTCTTCAATGTTGAAAGTCTTGCTTTTTTGACACCACACCAGGGCATCAATGTAATGACCCTTTACACTTTTTACTATATTCCGGCTATACAACGCGTCGCTTCCAGGAGATGTCCTAGCATTTACACAATGATAGCAAAGAATCATGTCATGATTTTTTGATAAATTTTACGCTGGTTGTCTACTACTTAACTCAATCCTCCACTTTTCACATCCGGGGTTTGAGACCCTTCAATGACAATGTTTAAATAATAGATAAAAAGAAAATATATTTGATATCTATAAGTTGTCTTATATTTTAATTAATTCTATAATTTATTATTCATTACGGTTAATTAGGGAAGTGAATAGTGATTGAGATTGAAGAGGAGAAAGTGGGGAACTTGAATACCCTTGAAGGAGGGGTAGGGGAGAAAGTTATTTATTATGATGACGTCTCCAATGATTTTTTAAGAGTGATCAGAGCGTTGATGGTTTTTTGATTAGTTACTATATTATTATTTGAATTTATGGATGTTATTCTATTAGATAGTAGGAGAGAGAAATGTATTATACTAAAGTTAACTTCTGTCTTACTTTGCTTTGACATTCTATGCTAGTTTCATTTAATGTCTTATGATATGATCAGTTGATGTCTACATTGCATTATCATTATGGAGTTTGTGCTATTTGTTATATGATGCTTTATGCTTACGCAATCCGATATTTGATATTAACATAATTTATCTCTTCTTACTATGTTAGGTCGTTGTCTTTCCATAATATATTTATAAATTATGATGCTGATATATTCATTTTTTTTCTTTAATTTGGCTTCACACAATTTTCTAACTGTGAGGCTTATGCCTCACCTTATCACAAAAAATCTCTCAATACCCGATTATAATTTTAAACAGTATTTTAAATGTAATCAATGCCATTAATTAAAAATTGTTAATTTATTTTGTGCTTATGAACTTGACTTTAACTTGATAAGTAACAAGACGACAACAACAACGAAGCCTTAGTCCCACTAAGTGGGGTCGACGTTTAATGTGAGCAAATCATATAAGATCAAAAGTTGTTCAAGAACTTATTATGGAGAATCTAAAACATCTACTTCCTTTTCTTTAGTTTATAGAAGTTTAAGGAGGTGAAATTTGAATAAAATTTTCTCAAATCTTGGTTCTGAGTTAATCTTTGACAACAAAATTTTCAATACAAATTCAAATATATTCTTATTTGAGAGGATAACTCAGCTAAATTTATGTTTATGCCTGTAGTCATTTGTTTTTAATTTTTTCTTGTTGTGGAAACAAGGAGATACCTCATGCAATTCTTTCCATCAAAATATTTGGGGATAATTTCATATATAGCACCCGAAACATTTCTATTTATAAAATATAGCACCTAAATGAAATTTTTGAACTACCGAACTGATATATTTATGAGTGTCCGATCAAACCATTGTGAATTTGATAAAAAAGAAAATTTTGGGTTGGGGTTTTATCATGAATTTTTGTATTTGAGCTTGAATTTGAAAATGGATGAAAGAAGGTTTTTGATTTGTAAATAGCAACGTTTCATGTGCTTTGTATGTAATTGCCTCAAATATTTTTATTTGTGTTTATCAACAAATTTGGGGCATTCCTAACAAAATTTCCTATTAACTCAAATTTTTGGTATTATATATTGAATTTTCTCTATGATTCTTCAAATTAAGCTTTTTAAGGTCTTAAAGTTTGAAGGAGCTAAGCTTTGCAGAATTGCACAACTTGCATGACGATTGAAATTAATACCCGTGAGAGACTTTTGAAGATGTAAATTGCAATTTGAAATGAATCTATTGATAAAAAATGTGTACCAGCTATTGAACCTTCGTATCCTAAGGATGGGTCTTACATTAGTTTGAATGCCATAATGATATGACATAACATTAGGATATACTGTGGAATATAAGAGTAATCTGACACATTTGTTGATGAAATGAAAGCATATACATTTGAAGATGCACGATGTGAAAAATGCTTTACCAAACCTCTTGTTTTCATGACAAATTTTTTGAGCTTTAATATCTCCTTATTCTTGTGCATCCTTCCTAACTAGAAACATTTAAAAATTATAGATTTGCTTGACTACCTAGTCAATGTTCTTGTCACGCTATTATATCTGTTGACTATTTCTCCCCATGGTTGCATCTGAAACGCTATTTCTTCCACCTTAGTCTACTTTTTATTCCCCGCACCTTTGTATATAACAAGATATCCTTAAAAGAAGTGAATGTTTGACATACTCCAAGTTAATCATATCTAAAACATAGTTGTAGAACTGCTTAAAAGAGGGATAGTAAAGATTGATGTTCCTTAGTACATGAATATTTCTCAAATTTCTGAGGAATTAAATTGAACTTAAGATAGAATTTAATAAGAGCATACTTTTGCTTTCTTAAAGAGTCGAATGTGCAAAAAAATTATTGTAGAAGATTTTGGTGAATCCCGTTATGGTTATTTTCTCATATACTTTTGCTGTGGCCTCTTTTACCAAACATAACTGGAATTATTAGGGAGTTTTTCTTGCCGTTTTCTCTTTATCACTCACAGTTTTAACATGAGTCCATGCTGGGCTAACATGTTTCACCTGTCAGTTCTCCATAGCTCAAAACTCTTTAAGCTAGTAAACTTTTCAATTTCATATTTCATTACCATTTCAATTTTTAATAAGCTTTCATATCAGGTGTTATGAAGGACTTGTTTATCTGAAAGTGCTTTCTATGAACTATAATGCTTAACTTATAAAATAATACTAAGGAGATTACGTCAAATATAATACACCAAAATTTTTTGTGGCTCAACAAAAAATAATTGTCTCCATCCTCAAGAGAGGGGGAAGCAATTGATCCGTTATCAAGGAATCACTCACTTGTACAAACAAATATGACACTTGAAAAAGCTCTTCTTTATTCTCGAAGTAGGTCAATCTCATTATAAATGAAGCAAACCTCTCAAGCCAAGCAAATGAACAAATCTGATTTATTGTAAAAATACAATAAATACATAATGGGATAATAGATGCATAGATATAATTTATGCTCTTAAGAGTGATTGCCCCTTGAAACAATTTTTCATCGTAGTTTCTCCTATTTTTTATATTTTTATTAGTAGTTGGCTACAACTTTTAGGCCACACAAGCTCTTGGTTTCTTCTTCTATTTGCAGAAGTTTATGGATTGAAAATTTAAGTCAAAATTTTGTTTAAATTTGAATTTTGATTTAATTCACAATAACAAAATATGTATCGAATCATTGGACTTATTTTTATTCTGAGATGATTCATGTGAATTATTATTTATTCTTAAAATCACATGCTTTAAATTTTGAGCTTATATTTATTACAAGGATAAATCGTAAAGATTGCTTTCCACCATATCAATGTATTGAGTCTGCTTAATAAATTTGAGGCAATTCTAATAATACCCCCCTTTGACTCGTATATTTGTAGCAATATGTTTTTGATATTCTTTTTAAATGTTCTTCAAAATCAAGTTCTCTAAGCTCTAAAACCTCAAAGGACTGAGTACTGGATAACCAAACAAATCTTAGTTAACACAATTTAACGCTTCCAATTGCACATCGCAGTGGATCTATCCATGATGAAAATTTCTTTATCATTCAGTCGTCATATCTTTGAAGTGGCTATCACTGTGGTCAAAATATTTTAATAGTATGACCTAATCCTCCCATTCTTTTTTGAACAAAACCTAACCATATCTTTGTTCTTGCTAGAAGACTTGTCACATGATTAGAGTCAAACCTCTTTGCATGTCTTCTCCTAGTACAACTTGGTATTCCTATTGACTCATGTTTGTAGCAAGATGTTTAAATCTACTTTATAAATGATCTTCAAATCAAGTAATCTATGCTCTCAAGACCCAAAGGGTTGAATATTGTACTACATGATAATACTTCGATGCCACCTAATTTAACACATGTAAGAACTTGAACATAAATAATTTTATCAATAATGGAAGTGCACTTGTCATTGGATCTTCATACCCTGAAAGTGGTCCACCTTGGTCTACATGTTGTAATAATATGACTTGGTGATCTCATTCTTTGCAATAAACTAAGCCAAGTCTTTTTACTAGCCAAAGGGCTTTGTACATGATCAGAGGTGAACCCCTTTACATGGGTCTTCCCTAACCAAAATCCTTCAGCTCTTTTCATCATCAACTCCCTCAAGCTTAGTAATCACATTTTTGAAAAATAAAAGTTCAATGTTTTATAAGTTAACTGTACTCGACTAACGAAATTTAGTGTCACATAAACTGTTTATAAGAAAAATATAATTTGCACAAGAGGAACAGTGCTTGAAACTCTCCATCAACTAACACATGCATATGCCTAAATTTTCTTGTATTAAATATAAACTCATTAAGGTATAACTTAATATGCTTGTTTGACAAGTGCAATGTGATAAAATTTTCAGGATAAGCTAATGATTATGTATAACAACTCTTATCTGGAGCTTAAGCTTTCAGTTGAATCATTGAGAGAGTATTTGCATCCATTAGTTTTACTTGTTTAGGCATATTTTAGTGCTCTTATGAGTTTCTTCATAAGTTTTTGTTACACTAACATAACTCACAAAGCTCTAAACTTATTGTTAAATTCTAGATCATATACGTTATTGCCATTATAGTTCTCATTAAAGTTTTGATAGCAGCTGATAGGAAAAGTTGTTTGTTCATGCAAAAGTAGCTATCAGGAACTAAATTGATTAACAAAGTAATAATAAAGAGATTTGAGTCAAGCAAAATTAACCATTCTTTATGCAGTTTGGTCTAAACAATTGTCTAATCTCATGGGCCACGAGAGATGAATCAATCAATTATTAGGAAGACACATAAATTTACAAATAAATAGGTCATAAAAATGTTACTCATTGAACTCAAATTTACTTAATCACCTGATAAAAGTTACCGGATGTTTAATACAAATTAGAAAAAACTTAAAATTTTATCTACTAAACTATATAGAGATGACGACTATAGGATTGTGTGCGCATACACTGTAATAATAAAGCTTGCCGTGTTAGACATGTGTAATTGTCCGACATGCACTGACATGTATCTAACACGTATCATCATTTCCAATTCAAAGAAATAAAAAGATTTAATGGATATGCTTGTTTGACACACATGTCATGAATGATAAATTTTAATTTAAAAAATATAATATTTAAGTTACTTAAATTATCTTTTTTCTTTTATTTTGAAATATATAATTTAAATAATTTAATTATACATAACTCTATTTTAATTTTTTTATTTGCTTTTTTTTTCTATTATTATTTTTGTTATATTTAAATGTATTTTTCTACAAAAGATGTATTTTTTTTAATTTCAAACTAACAATCTATTTTTTTTATTCGGTATCATGTGACGGTTTCTTCTTCAGTTGAGTTTTAGGTATCTAATTACTCTAAATTTATTTTAAATTTCATGAGCAACCGAAACAAATTTATCATTATTTGAATACATTTTGTATTTTTTTTGTGTGTAATTATTATACAAGTTTTTAAATTTTGAGATGTAAAATTGCTGTCATGTTAAATGCATTTCCGTGTCTTTTTTTTTTAATAATAAATGTGTTTCATATCCATTTAAGTACATAATAGCTATATTGATTTAAGTTAAAACCTGAAAATCTCTGTCAGTAACTTCACGAAGAAGTCTCCTCTTCTGTTTTTTCAGTTTCAACAACAGTTGGCTAAATCTGCAGGAGTTTAAATTTAAATCAAAATCTAATTCTAGTATTGATTTTGAGCTAACTTCTAATAATCGGATTTCCGACAAATTTTAAAATCATTTTTATAAAATTTATTTTGTTTAATTTATATATTTTATGTAAATTATCTTTGAATTTTGTACTAATTTTGATAACAATGGATATGATATACCACTTCCCATTAAATTAAGTTAGTGGGCTCCATTAACAAATTTCTGACAATCTTATAACAAGTTTTAATGTTGGTTTAGTATTTCTTTTTTACCTTCATCATTTTTTCTGGCATCACGAGGCATTTAAGCTGTGATTTTTAATTCCTGTTGTTATAGGTTTGTCTATTTACTAATTTTGTGTATAGCTGGTCCAATGTGCCTCTCCTATCCCACTTATATATTGTTTAATCCTCCAAAATTCTTTATTTGTTATTATTATTTGCTCCTCCATTAAAAGTTCTTTGTTATGCTCTCCGAACTCTCCTTTGAGTGTTTTTCTCCAATGTTTAAACTTTTCTTTTAATTAAGTATAATTTTCATTTATTAGGTTTATGCCATCTATAAACTGTATGCATATAGTTATCCCAATTTGAATATTTTGTTATTCATGTTAATTGCAAAATGCGAGCTTATTGATTTCAATGTAACCTCTGGTGTTGGGAAAGTGTTCACTCGCTATTGTGTGACGACTAGAAATAATTGGCTCTCAACTATTGTATTTTACTGCCCGTGCTAGCTCCATTACAAGTATTTTTGATAAATCTTATTTCTTAGATACACGCTAAATCTGCACTTGAAGTACTGGAAGGTAAATGCAAAACATGTAAAAAACACTGCATCTTTTTCTCTTCTTTTCCATTTTTTTTCTTCATTGTAACGCCAAATTAACTTATATTTTTTATTTTGCTTGCATAAAATTAAACTAATTTTTTTTATATGAATGTAATATTCTGTAATCTTTAGTCCATCATTGTATCTTAACTTTGCTGTGTTGATCGTAATCTTTGTTTCTTTTTAATTACCTTAGTTTTGAAGGGCATATTATTTAGTTTTGAATTCATGCCTTTAATGCCGATATGCATGTTTTAGTTTATAGCTATACACATGTAATCACTCTCTAGGTTGATATGCATTCTCCATTTCACCAACTCCTACATTCGTGATAGATAGATCCTTTTGAGCAATATGTTTCAAATATCTGAATGGCTTACTGAACACGGAATGCTAGAAATCAGTTTTGAAATTTGATGCTTTATGCTTCAAGTTTTTCTCATGCACTCCATTTGTGATTTTCTCCCTTTTCTTCAATGAAATAGACATTATAATAGATTTTAAAGAATAAATTTAAGTTTTATTAATCTCACCCGTCATTTTCTTAAGAAGGCACGATATCCTATTATTTATGCAATTATCATGCAGTTAAAGCTTTGCTCTAAATTGTTAAAGCTCTTTTTTTTTTAATATATTATACGATGGCTTATGNTCTCACTCATCATTTTCTTAAGAAGGCACGATATCCTATTATTTATGCAATTATCATGCAGTTAAAGCTTTGTTCTAAATTGTTAAAGCTCTTTCTTTTTTTTTTTAATGTATTATACGATGGCTTATGTTTTTTTTTCTTGTAATGGCAGAATGTTCCATATGTGTTCGTTCCTTCAAAACAGGCTCTTGGAAGAGCTTGTGGGGTTACAAGGCCAGTGATTGCTTGTTCGGTTACCAGCAACGAGGGCAGCCAACTTAAATCACAGATCCAGCAGCTGAAGGTAATGTGATAGCTTTCCTTTTGATGATACTTTTTAACTTTAAAGCTCAAATTTTTACACGAAGCAAGCGCTATGTTGTCCGAAAAAATGATTCAAATGAAATTTTCATGCCACATGCCATTAATCTATTGTCCTAGAAGATTTTTTATGGAATTTGCTAGAAATGAAAGTGGTTTTTTTGTTCAGGATGAGTTTGGATAAAAGTAAGAAGAGCAACTAATGACCTCAATATTACTTGGATTGAACTTAATTAAAGCCAAGCTCAGATTATATTGAAGTCTATATATTTGCGTGTTTGTATGAGTGAATTAATGTATAATGCATGTTCGATTGATTAAGAATGCCCTAGATGATTGAGAATCAATCAATCATGGTATTTTGGCCATGCTTGCCTAAAATCAAAATCAAATTCAGCTTATATAACGCGACTTGACTCAATATCAAATCGAATTGCATCAAGTGGGTATTGAAGCCGAGTCTGATCGGCTCAATACTATCAGCCCTACTTTTGAGCTATTTTTTTGGGCACCTGCATCTTCAATTTTTTTTTTCACTTGTAATTCCTTTAATTCTCAGGATGCAATTGAGAAGCTGCTCATCTAAATGGTGAAGCATTTCAGCATGAAGGGCCTCACTAGAGCNCATTTCAGCATGAAGGGCCTCGCTAGAGAGAGTTGTTTGGAGGCTTGGACTGATGTTCTGTAGGCTTCTTAAGATTTGAGTAGTATTTCTTGAACCTTATGCTTGTGAGATTCCTTATCTGTAGTTTGTAAACTTTAGTGTGTGCTTTTCAGAGCGTATGGAGCTATTTTGCTGTTTAAACTTGAAATAGTTTATAGTCTAAATTATGTTGCACAATACATACTACTCAGTTGCATATTTTATGGTTCTTTGGCTAGAAAATGAATCTCGTTTGAAGGTAAGGGTTTATTTGTCATAGTTTTCGCTTACAATTTCATTTTTTTTATTATAAAATTATCTAAATTTATAATTTTTCATAAAAAAATGTATGAGAATGTTGTGAATGAAAATTTAGATGGATACATGAATCATTAAAATGGTCAGGTGGTCAATTGTTTTATCATGAAAATAGAATTATTGATGTCTCTTATAACTAATTTGTACAAATGCTAATTTTTAAGTTTGTGGAAGAGGCGATTTGTATATTTGATTTATCTTTTCTAAACTTATCAATTCAAATGTACAAACATTTCTCATCCATTCTCCCTTAAAAGATCAATATAGCACACTCATAGTACTCTATATAAGTTAGGAAGAAATAGTTATCCTTTAAAAATGTCTTTTAGAATTATTATTCATACATTTATTGTACTTTGTCATTGTCAAATATGGAAAAGAAAGCAATGAAAACAATAGAGATTGGTCCTTTTCCTATAACCCTAGCATGTATATGATGACTGAGCATTTTGCAGGGATGCACTAAACTTGACATCCTTGCTTTCTACACATTAGGGGTGTAAACGAGCAGAACACGAGTGAGCCATGCTCAGCTCGTGTTTGGATCGTTTATATTTCGAGCTCAAAAAGTGTGTTCGTGTTCGGCTTGTTTGCTTAACGAGCCGAATACGAGCTGTTCACAAACAAAGAGTTCTTTTAACAACCCTAATCATGTAGCTATAAGACAATAAGGGTTTGAGCAAGATTTAAAAATT
>JXCR01124496.1:148045-168192 GCA_002079205.1 Phalaenopsis hybrid cultivar | reverse complement strand
CCCCAAGCACTCAAATTGCGCATTATATGCATTGATGGCTTCTTCTGCAGTGATATAAGCCTTAACACTAATATAGGAGCAGAATGTCTTCTGCATTAATGAAGATTAGAAAGGTTCTAGGCAAAGCCCTTCAAGAAATATTCCTCTCAACAATTTAGGATCCACCTCCGAGATCTGGTGAGCTTCGGTAGAGAACCTTCAAAAGTAGTAATTTTGCGACTCTCTCTCATTCCAACAATTTCCCGAGAGGTAGGATGAAACTTTGATGATTCTCCAGTTTGTGATGAACAGCTCCACGAACAATTTGGCAATCTCATTGAAGGTATTGATAGTACCCCTTGAAAGATTATAGAATCAAGCACAAGCTTAACAATTGAGAGTAGCCGAAAATATAGGACATAGTAGCATATTAGAGGCACAATGAGTGTGCATGATGGTTCGGTAGTGGTCACGTAAGCGTAGGGCTCAACCACATTTCCATAGGATTTAATGTATTAAATCTTGAAACACACTTGAATAAGGTGTTTGAGGACTGCCTAAACTATGAGAGAGGATTCTTGAAAGTTACAACGAGCAAGAAAGCAATCCCTGTCCCCTAGAAGAAAATTTTCAGACGAGACACTATAGCTCGTCACAGATGACATCATCAGGAGCAAAAATAGGGTGTGGTAGCGCATGGTGAGCTGCATGAGATAGATGAGTGGAACTTGCAGTATCAAGGAGGTTAGTATCCCAAGTTGCATGTGAGAAGGGTTCCATCATGGGGAGAGGGCATGGTACGAGTATGCTTAAATGGGGCATTTTTTTGCTGTAGAAATGGTGTAAAATAAGTTTAATCCAACTTTGTGAGGAACAACAGTTAGCGATCCACATAGGAACTTATGAATCTTCAATTGAGACTCCTCCATCTTGTGTAGTCAGGCTTATAGAGAAGGAACTGAGGCATCTTTTCCAGTAGGGTAAAGCTTTCCAGGGTGGGAAGATGTCAAGTCTGAATTCACTTAGCTCCGTGACTCTTCTGAAATGACTGTTGTTCAAATGGAATGCTCTGTTTTTGTGAGTATTGTGTTTTGTGACTATGCAGCAAGTCTCACAAGTACCTCAGTGGTGAGATTGCATTTTTCCAATAGATGACGCCAAACCGATGCATACTAGAAAATTCACAATGATAGAGCAATCAATAATCATCTCAGTAACATACAAAAATCCGACACACACACAAATAAATGAAAATAACCAGTTGAGACACTAAAAATTTTTACATGGAAAATCTAGTAAGGATAAAAATCATGGAGTCTTGCTCAATTGAGATGTTGAACTATGAGTTGGTGATTACAAGTATAACCTCTTTATCTAACAAATGAGAAAGAGTTACATAATTTCTCGAGTTAAAACGTTGATGCGCAGAACTCGTTGCCCCTCAAAAAAGAATTTGTCATAGTGGGGAGTAATTGCAAGAGCTTCAGTACACCATATTTGAAGTCGACTTGACATTCAAGATAATTCACTCCTTAGCACGTTGCTACGTGATTCCCCAATGTCAGTTGAGTGCTTCACATGGTGTTTCGTCGTCAGGAGCGGACGTCGGCTGATGATGAATTGTGGCAATCAGCGAGCGATGGTCAACAGTGTGCGACGACTGCAGAAGCTGGAAGTGTTTGTCGGATTGTTGGTCCAAAATACCAAACTTCAGCTCCCTCTTCTTCAAACTCTGGTCTTCCTTTGGTTTCTGTTTTAGCCTCCTCTCAAGATGTATATAATCCAGATTGCAAATAAAAAAAAATCCATAGCACTTTGATCAAATAGATTGGGGAGATTCCCTTGATCGGACTGCGTTCTATTGGCATTTAATAGTCGTAATGATGTAGAACATTTGTCTTGTGAACTTGCTTGATTTGACTATAAGCATGCTATATTCAAAATTCATTTGACATTTCAATTATGCACTGAAAGCTTCCAAAAGTGATTTATCAACTTAATCTACTTTTTATTTTTAAACTCGTATTGGACCAATTTTGGTATCATTGGGTTCGTCTCATTCCGATCAATTCAACTATAAGTTTACTGAAATCAGTGTTCTTAATGATTTTTAATCAAACTTTAAACTTTTATTGATAAAAAAAAACCTCTCCCAAGCTTCGTGCCATACATCAATATTCATGTCGGATGATGAATGTTTGAAGACGACGTATCAAAACTAATAAACATTCTGGGTTAAAAGATTAATTCGAGTAACACACATCGAATATAAGTTAATTTAAAAACAAAATCACCCTCTGAGACAAATTGATAAAATTAATATCAAAACATTAGAAATGAAAAAAAAGGGTAGATCTAAAACTAGAAACATTGAATTTATGCAAAATAATTTATAAATAATTGATTCAACACCTCACATAACATTCAACATAAGCAAATTGAAAAATCTAAACTCATAATATCTAACCTAAATAATAGAGATAAGACCAATGGTGGTGATGTTATATTATGATATCTGACAGACAGCAACAACAATTATATCTATATTTGCATTGAACATACACTCTGCATCTTCCTAATATATAATTTATTCATTTTGATCACTATAAAAGCTATATATTTATATATAGTGTTGCTTTCCCTAAATAATTGAGTGATTGACTCCATATAACAATTGGTCCAATGAAAAATAAAGGCTTGGAACAAAAGGCCGGCAAATCAAATCAAGTTGGTGATGGATTGCTTAGCCAGCCAGCCGGCCGGCCGGCCGGCCGCCGTCACAGGGCGGTCATTTGGCCATAAGGCCAACGTCATTTCCATTATTTAATAATATATCTCTAATAAATTAATGTGTTACAGGACGAACCTCGGTCATCTTCTTCGTTCCTTCCTTCGTCCCGTTTTCCTCGAAGCCTTCCGCCGGGAGCATTTATTTGAGTAGAGAATTATATATTTATTTTATTTCTTTTGAATATTTGTTTTGCCGAGTGAGGAAAAATAAAATGTATTTGTTTTTAATAATTGATTAAAAAATTAAAGTTTATTCGGAAAGTTCATAAAATTATTTCATTTTTAAAAATAAAAATAATTTTTTTTAGAAGATATAAAATTGATGATAGAAATTATTTTTTCTTTAAATTTTAAAAAAAAAATAAACTAAATAATGTTATAATATATTGTAAGAAGCTTCAAATATGTTTGAATATTTACTCATAAATAAAATTGAAGAATTCGTGTAATTCATTTTAATTTATTGATTAAGGGTTTAAGCTCTCAGTCCGATGCAAAACTGCATCATGACTCTAATCACAATGCACCACGTGTACGAACCGACTCTGTCATGCGTTAAACTACTTAGTTTTTTGTATTCAGTATGAACGGACAGTACACGTGGTGCATTGTGATTGAAGTGTATTTTCCAACCAACAGAATCAAGAGAATAAACTCACTGAAAGATTTCAACAAGATTAAAAAAATTTAAAATTCATTTGGTTTAATGAATATAATAATAAAATAATAAATCATTATAAAAAATATTTAAAAATTAGTCATTTTCTTATATTATTATTATTAATTAATTAATTAATTGTCTAAAACGGGCCCGTTTCCACAATGATTTGAGTTTTAANATAAACTCAGTCAAACATTTCAATAAGATTAAAAAATTTTAAAATTCATTTGGTTTAATGACAATAATAATAAAATAATAAAACATTTAAAAATATTTAAAAATTAGTCATTTTCTTATATTATTAATATTTTTGATTTAATTTTCTAAAACGGGCCCGTTTCCACGATGATTTGAGTTTTAAAAGGTAATGAGTCGCTCTCACATGCCGCAAGTGGATGCATTTTTCGCGTATTCGGCGAGATTAGCTTAGCTTTTCTCACTGGGCAGCAGCGGAGAAGCCGCCACGTGGCCGGCGACCGCCGGAGTTGGCGCACCGAAAACCAAGACTTCAGTCGGCTCTTTCCCGAAATGATTCCATTTTTCTATTATCCATATATTAATTATTTATTTTTTTATTATTTATTTATTGAATAATATTGAGGGTTTCTTTTTATATATTTTCATTACTGGGAAGGCATCGAAGCGCGTGTGATGGTGATTTGGACCAATGGAATGGTTACACGTGGAGAGTCACAAGCGCTGATTTGCCGCTGCAGCGCTCTATTTCTTTTCGGGAATGGGGAAGACGCGATGGCATCTGTTCATCCCTTTGGGAATGGGATTGGCTCCCTAGAGATGGATGGTTTTTTTTTTTTTTTTTTTTTTCTTATTTTAATTTCATTTTAATATATTTTTAATTAAAAAGCACCATTTAAAATCAAAATTGTAACTAATTTTATAATTGTATCAGAAAAAAATTACATCAGAATGTTAAACTAATTCTCGAGATAATAAGTGCGGCAGCGTTTTCAACACCATATAACCGTTTGTTTTGCGGGTTTTTGAAAACGCTGCATGCTGCGTTTGATTTTTTACACTAAACGCAGACTGTGTTTCAGAACAAATTGCCCCAAACAAATGCTTAGTGATGAAAGGCTATAAGTGCTCATAAAACCGATCGACCGACATCCAATCAAAAAAGCTAAGCGGCTCCTACTTGGAAGACTGGCTCGAATTCTTGCTGACCAGAAGGACCAGTCACATTAAAGAATGTCAAAATCAGTTACAAATATGAAAACAAATCACTACATAGGATTAAATAAAAAAATAAACAAAATACTAAATAAAAAGAGCTTAGTGGTTCAATTTTATGTTGTAAGTCCAATGTCTAAGGAATGACAATTCAATAGATTTATATACAACAAAAGCAAAGAAATACTTGNGAGATGGATGTTTTTTTTTTTTTTTTTTCTTATTTTAATTTCATTTTAATATATTTTTAAATAAAAAAACACCATTTAAAATCGAAATTATAACTAATTTTATAATTTTATCAGAAAAAAATTACATCAGAATATTAAATTAATTCTCGAGATAATTTGACGTTAAAATGTCGTCTAACCGTTTGGTATGCGAGTTTTTAAAAATGTTGTAGGTCGCGTTTGTTTTTTTTACACTAAACGCATACCGTGTTTCAGGACAAGCTGACCCAAACAGACCCTTAGTGATGAAAGGTTATAAGTGCTGATAAAACCGACCGATCGACATCCAATCCAAAAAGCTAAGCGGCTCCTACTTGGATGATCGACTCGAATTCTTGCTGATCAGAAGGACCAGTCACATTAAAGAATGTCAAAATCAATTACGAATATGAAAACAAATCAAGACATAGGATGACGTAGTTTTGGACATTCAACCTACAATTAAATGCTCAATACCTTTAGATTTCTCTTTTAATACTCCTCCATGTTTCCTCGAAAAAACAATGATTTTGATCTTAAGATTTTGCCTCATATGTTTCCTCGAAAGAAGCATTGTAGGCATTGCATAGAGATAAGGTTTGAAGTATTTCTTCTGTCATTGAAGAAAAAAGTAAACACATCACAATACAGAATTAACTTGAATAAAATGAACTTGTCGTTGATATGTTCAGCTCAAATTGAACATTCATCAATTTTTAGTTGACGCGTGTGAATATGAATATCATTAATGAAATATTTAAATTGACATCAAGTCCATTTGGAAGATTTAAAGATGTTTGAATGAGATCATGACTCTACAAGTTTCTCTTAGTAAAATATTTCACAATGACAATTTATGAATTAACATGGGCTAAATTGAAAAGGCATTTAATCTCATATTAGGAAGATATATGTCATTCCATAATTTATTATAGTTGTTTAGCTTAAGTTTTAACATATGATCATTAGATAGCAAACTATCTCATTTATTAAGTCATATGCTAATATACATGTCTAATACATGTATGAAAAAACCTTTTAGATTATTTAACATACATTTCACTAATTATATTAACTGTGGTACCATAATTTTTGTATTATATATAAGGGTGTAAACGAGCCGAACACGAGCGAGCCCAGGCTCAGCTCTCGTATTCAGCTCGTTTATATTTCGAGCTCAAAAAGTGTGTACGTGTTCGGCTCATTTGCTTCGCGAGCCGAACACGAGTTGTTCATGAACAAAGAGTCGGTTTGACAACACTAATCAAGTAGTTAAGGTTTGGGGCAATATTTAGGACATCATTTGAATCTAATTTAATAATTTTTAGTTTATTTCCTTACTTAAAATTTTTAATTGATTATAAATTTTTATNTATATATATATATATATATATATATATATATATATAACATGTGTCTGTCCACCCCATATGTGATAATTAGATTCAGATGAAGTCAAACTCGAGACCAAGGAGATTTATGTCGAAGATGCCAAGCAACAGACCACCAGTTCATATGCATTTTTCACGCCATTAGGGGTCTAAACGAGCCGAACACGAGAGTGTGTTCGTGTTCGGCTCATTTGCTTAGTGAGTCGAACACGAGTCGTTCAAGAACAAAGAGTAGTTTTGACAATTCTAATCACGTAGTCATAAGACGTTAAGAATTTGGGAAAGAAATAAAACNTATATATATACATAATTGATTAGTTGTATTTCGAGCCAAAATGAGCCAACATGAACCAACAAATATTTGTTCACTTTGTTCGTGTTCGGCTAGTCAACTTAGCGAAGAAGCCAAACACTAGATTCTTAACGAGTCGAACACGAGCTGTTCGTGAACAACGAGCAGTTTTGAAGGCCCTAATTATATAGTTTTTTTTTTAGGAAAAAAATTAAAATGTGGGTAATTTATTCATCAGTCCTATTTTGTATGAATAACAATATGCTAGTGTCATTTAGCTTTTCGGAGTTGTTTGGTGCTATTATATACATGGTTATTTTTATGTTTTAATCTCAATAGCATTTTTGCTTATTATTATTATTCAAATTATGCATGGAATATATATTATGCAGTAAATATTCATGAAATATAAACTCTAGCTTTATACTTCAACATATTTATAGTTACAAAACTAAATTTACATAAATAATTCATTATACTAGTTTTAAGCAATCAACACACACACACATTGATAAATAACTGGCAAGGTTAAGTGTAAAGTAAGCTTAAAAAGTTGACACATCTCAACACCCAAATCATTGAATTACATAATGTAAATATAGACAAATGAAAGTCATAACCCATATGCTAATCATCCATGCTTATATTGTTTGGTTTAATGATTCCATTGTTAATGTGTTAAATTTTAGAGCTTGCTATACTGTTAACTTGGCCACACTATAGGAATTCAGGCTATTTTTAATTGTCAAAGGCTATTAGTAGAAATATTGTTGACATCATTTTTGGACGTTGAGCCTATGGGATGATATTCTACTTATTCAAAGTACCCATGGCTCGCAGTCATCCAGTCGCGTGACCCAGAATGTGTCGTATATCAATATGGATATTTTGGCTCCAACGCACCCACACCCAAGTTCTGGCAAGCCTATGTCGGCCAACGCTCCTGCGCCGGCCCACGCTAGTTCTATGCTGGCAAATAGAGAGCACGCACACCCGCAAATAAGTTCTGTCATGGTCATGCCTGCCTTACGTCTGGCGCGCTTACACCAAACCCTTGTTGGTTCTGTGTTGGCAAACAAAGAGGAAGACACACCGTTGCCTGATGTCGGGCTCACCCACTTCCGACAACATGTAGGGGCGCAAGTATACGTCACATATGAACAGTAGATTAAATGCAATTGACCAAAATTCTATTTAGGGGCTAGTGTGAATTAATGAAATGATTTAAAATATATATGACAAGCCTTCACACTCGGGGTACTACACAAGTATACGTCACATATAAACAGTAGATTTGTTTACGATAATTTTTATTATAACTGACGCATTTCACCGTCATTTTTAAGCACTTAATAACCAACAAACATATGTCGTCGGCTATTTACGAACCCACCATTTGGCTAAACATTCGCCGACAAGCATTTTTAGTAATTGATGGTCAATGCAAATGGTATTAATGTTAATAACCAACGGATTGAAGCCGTTTGCAAGCCCTCAAAATGAATTCTTTATACCTCCAAAATTCGTTTCACCCCCAAACTTGCCTTAATCTCGATCCCCCTCAGTTACTCCCTCTTCCTCGTGCCCTAACCCTCCCCTCCCCTCTCTCAGCGACTCCAGCTTCCCAGCGACTCCAGCTCCGGTAACCCCAACTCCGGTGACTGACCCCAGCTCCGATGCTTCGGCATTAAGCCTGAAGCTCTAAGGTACGGTTTATAGTGATGTATAAGGGGATGTTATAGTAGAATTCGATTTGGTTGGTTGAAGCGGAGGAATGTTTTGGGTATATTGTGTGATAAAAAAGTACCACTAAGACTGAAAGTAAAGTTTTATAAGATGGTCTATGGCACAAAATGTTGGCCTTTAAAAGAGAAGCATAATTAAGCTAAGTGTTGCCGCAATGAAAATGCTCAGGTGGATGAGTAGCTTTACACTTAGAGATAAAATGTGAAATGAGTATAGGCGTGAAAGGCTTAGTGTAGCTCCTGTGGTAGACAAAATTAGAAAGAGTCATTCTATATGATTTGGTCACATTAAACGTCAATCATTTGATGATCAGGTTAGGAGAGTAGATGTTTAAAATTCAATTTATGTTAAGAGAGGCTGAGGTAGATCGCCTACAATGGCTTGGGTATATTGTATAAAAAATGAACTTAATTTTTTAGAATTAAATGAAAATATGACACTTAATAGGACACAATAAAGAAAAAGGAATCATCTAGTCGACCCCACTTAGTGGGTTTAGGCTTGTTGTTGTATTGTTGGTGGTGAGACATGCAATGCTCTATAGCCCAGAATGTTGGCTTTTAAAAGAGAAGCATAAAATTAAATTAAGTTTTACCGCGATTAGAATGTTCGGGTGGATGAGTGGCTTTACACTTAGAGATAAAATGTGAAATGAATATCTCTGTGAAAGGGTTAGTGGAGCTCCTGTGAGGGGCAAAATTAGAGAGAGTCATCCTAGCTAGTTTTGACACATTAAACGTCGACTATCTGATGACTCAGTTAGGACAGTAGATATTTTAGATTCAATTTATGTTAAAAAAGGCAGAGGTATACCACTTATAATGACTTGGGTATATTGTACAAAAAATGAACTTAATTTATTAGAATTAAATGAAATATGACACTCAATAAAACTCAATGGAGAAAAAGGATTCATGCAGTCGACCCCACTTAGTGGATTAAAGTATTGTTGTAGTTGGTGGTTAGACATGCAATGTTCTATGGCACAGGGTGCTGACATAAAAAAAAAAAAAAAACATAACATTAGGTTAAATTTTGCCGCAATGAGAATGCTCAGATGCATCGAGATGCTTCACATTTAGAGATAAAATGTGAGATAAATATATCCAAGAAAGGATTAGTGTAGCTCATGTGGTGGGCAAAATTAGATGGAATTGTCCTAGATGGTTCGGTCACATTAAATGTCGACCATTTGATGATCCGATTAGGAGAGTAGATATTTTAGATTTGATTTATGTGGAGAAAGGCAAAAATAGACCACCTATAAATACTCGGGCATATTGTATAAATAATAATCTTAATTTATGAGAATAAAATGAAAATATGGCACTCAATAGGACGCAATAAAGGAAAAGGATTCATGTAGCCCACTTATTGGGTTAAAGGCTTGTTTTAGTTGGTGGTGAGACCTGTAATTCTCTATGGCATAGAATGTTAGCTTCTAAAAGAGAAGCATAAAATTATGTTAGGTATTGCAGAGATGAGAATGCTCTGGTGGATGAGTGGCTTTACACTACAACAGAAAATGTGAAATGAATTTATCTGTGAAAGGGTTAGTGTAGCTCCTGTGGCAGACAAAATTAGAGAGAGTCATCTTAGATGGTTTGGTCACATTAAACTTCGACCATCTAATTATCTGGCTAAGAGAGTAGGTGTTTTAGAATCGATTTATGTTAAGAAAGGTAGATGTAGACCACCAACAAAGACTTGGGCATATTGTATAAAATGATCTTACTTTATTAGAATTAAATGAAAATATGACACTCAATAAAAAATAATGGAGAAAAAGGATTCATGTAGCCGACACCACTCAGTGGGTTAAAGGCTTGTACTTGTTGGTGGTGAGAACTGCAATGCTCTATGGCACAAAATGTTGGTCTTTAAAAGAGAAGCATAAAATTAAGTTAAGTGTTGTCATGATTAGAATGCTCAAGTGGATGTGTGACTTTACACTTAAAGATAAAATGTGAAATGAATGTATCTGTGAATATGTTAATGCAGCCCCTGTGGCGGACAAATATGAGAGATTCGTCCTAGTTGTTTTGGTCACATTAAATGTCGACCATTTGATGATCCTGCTAAGCGAGTAGATGTTTTAGATTCGATTTATGTTAAGAAAGGCAAAGGTAAACCAAATACAAAGACTTGGGCATATTGTAAAAAAAATTATCTTAATTTATTAGAATTAAATGAAAATATGACACTCGACATTTTCTCTGTATTTACTTATTAACATACAAAACAGTTTTCAGGATTTAACCCCTTCAAGATTTCGTATTTTCAGTTTCAATAGTTTGTAGATTGCATATTATAACTTTCTCTTCCGTTTATTGCGTTTTTTTTTATTTTTTTCAATTTCAAGTTTGTAAATTGTACGAATGCAATTTAGTGTTACTTTTTTTATTGCATATTATTGCACTTTCAAATTTAATAATATGTAGATGTACTAATTAAATTTATTTTTATGCTTGTTAACGACTTCTAGAGGAAGGGAAGGTATGCTCCCCATCAAGGAACATGTTGGCCTATGGAAGTCTGTAAGTCGATGAGGTCGTGGACATGGTGGTATAGAAAGCATCACATCGGCACCACCTCGAGTCCCTACTACCACACCACTTCCTCCACCAATCACGACCCCGCACCACTACCACCACTAGCTATGACACCACCACCGCCACCAGCCATTACACCACTACCGCCAACACTCGTGGCAACAACACCACCACAACCACCAGCCGTGACCACGACACTACCAGCACCTTCAACATCGGCTACTATTGATGTGTCATTGAGTTCAAGCAGCACGAGCAGTCATTATCAGCTCAGGGCAGTGGGGAACACGTAAGTTTTAATTTATCCCCACATTACTTCCTTGTGTTTTTTTTATTTAATAGAGAACTAATGACATTTTATTTTCAGATTTAATCCCCCCTACACTGGTCATCCATTCCATCAGAGATACAATTTGGAAAAAGTATATTATGTACAGGTTTTCGACGACTTATTGACAATTTTACGAGGGTTTATCGAACAAACAAAAATTTTCCGACGGTCTATTGAACAAGCGAAGTCTGGATAAAGTGCTTCTCTTTTGCTATGGATAGAGTCGTCTTTAAATTCCCACGGTTAACCGATCGGGCGACAGTTTATCGACAGAACCGTGACACTTTTTTGACGAAAATGCAACACTTTTCCTACGGACGTTTACTTCGGTTATATAACCGATGATCAAGCTATGGTTAAATATAGTGTATTTTTAAATTTATAGCGATGGTTATGGTTCTTCAATTAATCGTCGGTTAATGTATTATCTTGGAGGAAGGGTAAGGAGGATTTGGATGAACATACGCAAGTTGAACCATCCTAATTAGTGATTGATCTTAGGAAGGTCAACCCTTATTCTTTATGTCGATGGTAACCATAGAGTTCAAATGATTTTATTTTGAGATTTCGCCATCCCGCAAACCCAATCTTTAAAGGACAAACTTGTTGCAAGCTTACAAGCAAGAGTAACACATATAACACAAGGAAAAATCATAATTTGATGTTTCTAAATTAGATATTATTCTATAGAATGATAGTTGTTGGAGCCAGAGGCTATATTATCATAAGTTCTACATAAGTTGACAGTCGAAGAAATGCATATAGAGCATGTAAATGTGAAACAACTTCTCATAAATGATTCTAAATTCTTATGTGATATGTAACTTTCAATAATAGAGAAAAATTAAGTATAATCTTAATGGAAATATTCAACTCACATATAGAAAGAAGTGATAAGTGAGATTTAGATTTTATGTGAAAAACTAAAAGGTGAAATTAAGTGGTTCAGCTTCCTTAAAATAGTTCACTATACAATTATAGTTTAGAGTTTCACTCTTCTCTTAAGCTAGAAAAGACGATGGTGCAAAGCCTGTATTATTATTGTACTAACAATACCATTAAAAGACAATAGTTAGACAACACCAACTTCGAAGTATTAGAAATGTAACAACGATTTAGGCGTAATAATCAAACAACTCTATACAAATAATAGCAGTTGTCGATCATTCATCCATCAATCGAGTTACTTACTAATCTTAGAAGTAAATGATTTTATGCCCGTCGAGTTTCACTTACCGAAACATTAGTTAGTACTTCAAATCATTGAGTTATGGTTCAAGTGTTTTATATGAATCACTTTTAGGATCATTAAACTTACATAATTGAGATATTATAAATGAATTAATTAGTGAGTTTGGGTAAGAATGAAGGGAGAAGATAAAAGAAATATTATATGAAGTGGCAAGGCCTCTATTTGCTTAGAGACCCACCATTGAATTTTTATATTTATTATCTTCTATATAGATTGTATGTATAATATAAAAATATGATGGGGTTGAGAAACGCTGCCCATTTATTGATGCCGAAGCTCATCCTTCTACTCCCTTTTTCTTCCCTCGTCCTTTCTTTCTGATTAGCTCTCGGTGCGTGGTCTAGGGTTTTTACCTTTCCGATCCTTTCTCTGATCTTTTGTTCCATCCCTCGGTGGCTATTTTGGGTGGTTGTTTTTGAAGATCGAGCCCTTACGAGAGTCACATCTACGCTTCGCGGAAGCTGAAACCGGCGAGACCTTGCTCTCCACTCAAATCTTGACCCGTTTTNGCTATTTTGGGTGGTTGTTTTTGAAGATCGAGCCCTTACGAGAGTCACATCTACGCTTCGCGGAAGCTGAAATCGGCGAGACCTTCCGCTCCACTCAAATCTCGACCCGTTTCCCCAAAATGGCACCTGCTATGAAGAGGGAGTTCATGGAGAGCGTTGGAGGGAGGAGTGTTGGTGGGTATGCTCCGGCGCCGCCTGGTATGGTGGCGATCGGGAGAGGGAGTTTGATGGGGTTGGAGGAGGAGGTGGATGGTGGCATGGATGAGTTTCTTGCTGAGCTTGGGTACAAGGTGAGGTCCTCTGATATGGCGGACGTGGCGCAGAAGCTGGAGCAGCTGGATATGGCGATAGGAGGCAGCGCGGCGCAGGAAGATGCGCTGCTTAATCACTTTGCTTATGATACTGTGCACTATAACCCCNACGTGGCGCAGAAGCTGGAGCAGCTGGATATGGCGATAGGAGGCAGCGCGGCGCAGGAAGATGCGCTGCTTACTCACCTTGCTTCTGATACTGTGCACTATAACCCTTCCGATCTGTCGAACTGGCTGGAAAGCATGCTCTCGGAGCTCAGCGCGCCGCCTCTACCGCTTCCGCCGGCGATGCATCCTAATTCTAGCGGCTACAACCTGCCGCAAGCGCCGGCGTCTGCTCACTCCTCGACGGCCTTCTTCGACCCTGCAGATGCACTCACCACCACGGAGTCCTCAACCGTAACCTCCGTAGATTTTCCTGCCCCGTCGGGTTCCGTTGTCCACCCTGACTTCACCGCTAGGCAGAGCAGCGTTGGAGGCAACCGCGTCGTGTACGGATCGGAGCCCCAGATGGAGAGTGGAGCTCGAGATCGCAAGCGTATGAAAACCTCGTCGTCGTCTTCTTCTTCCAGAGGAGGATCTGGCGGTGGTGTGATCGTGCAAACTTCTCCAACGATTGGGTCTTTGCTGCCCCCTGCATCCGGTACCGAGGTATCTTCTGCGGTGCCCGTGGTCATGGTGGACACACAGGAGGTGGGGATCCGTCTAGTCCATGCGCTTATGGCCTGTGCTGAGGCGGTTTACCAGGAGAATTACAAAGTGGCCGACGTGCTCGTTAGGCAGATCTCAGTGCTCGCCTCTTCTCAGGGCGGTGCGATGCGTAAGGTTGCCGGCTACTTCGCCGAAGCTCTCGCCCGCAAAATTTATCGTCTCCACCCACAGCAGGACTGCTCTCTGGATTCCGCTTTCTCCGATATCCTTCAGATGCACTTCTACGAAAGCTGTCCCTACCTCAAGTTCGCCCACTTCACCGCCAATCAAGCCATCCTCGAAGCGTTCGCCGGCTGTCGGCGCGTTCATGTCATCGACTTCAGCATGAAACAGGGGATGCAGTGGCCGGCACTGATGCAGGCTCTCGCACTCCGACCTGGCGGCCCCCCATCCTTCCGCCTTACTGGAATCGGTCCACCCCAACCAGACAACACCGACGCTCTTCAACAAGTCGGTTGGAAGCTAGCCCAGTTCGCGGATACCATCCACGTTGACTTCGATTACCGCGGCTTCGTCGCTAAAAGTCTCGCTGATCTCGAGCCCTACATGCTCGAAACCCTCTCACCGGCAAGCGACNAATCGGTCCACCCCAACCAGACAACACCGACGCTCTTCAACAAGTCGGTTGGAAGCTAGCCCAGTTCGCGGACACCATCCACGTTGACTTCGATTACCGCGGCTTTGTCGCTAAAAGTCTCGCTGATCTCGAGCCCTACATGCTCGAAACCCTCTCACCGGCAAGCGATNTGTTAAGAGAGGCAGAGATAGACCGCCTACAATGGCTTGGGCATATTGTATAAAAAATGAACTTAATTTATTAGAATTAAATAAAAATATGACACTTAATAAGACACAATAGAGAAAAATTAATCATATACTCGACCCACTTAGTGAGTTTAGGGCTTGTTATTGTTGGTGGTGAGTGACAATGACTTTTTATATACCTAAAAATGCAAGAATTTGACACCACTACTAGAAGATTTAAACCCTCGGCAATGACGCCAAATACTTGATGCAACTTTTAATATGCAAGAATTCATAAACCCAGATTTATATATTTATAATAATTTTGTAAAGTCACAATTTCAAACACAAGTATACGTATCACTCAAGTAATACAGGGCTCTAGTGGAGTCTCGTTTATCGAACCCACAGGGAAGCGAGGTAAGAGATCCTTAGTCAAATTTTAATCTGCTACTATTAGTCTTTAGTTTGGAATGTCGATTAAAATGATGTTTTATCTAGCATCCACTCATAAATGCAAGTGTTAAATATAAAGATAGTAACTATAACTAAATGTAAATATAAATTCTAAAGATAACCCTTTTTGGATGAATTGTTTGGAGAATTTTGAAATATTAAAAACTACTATCTTATGTAATGAATTGGATAATTTAAGGGAATGAGATGCATTAATCATTGTATGTGCCAAATAGGAGTAATCCTATTCTTTACCCTTTGGTTCAGGCATAAAGATTNAAATGATCTTACTTTATTAGAATTAAATGAAAATATGACACTCAATAAAACAGAATGGAGAAAAAGGATTCATGTAGCCAAACCCACTTAGTGGGTTGAAGGCTTGTACTTGTTGGTGGTGAGAACTGCATGGCTCTATTGCACAGAATGTTGGTCTTTAAAAAAGAAGCATAAAATTAAGTTAAGTGTTGTTATGATTAGAATGCTCAGCTAGATGAGTGACTTTACACTTAAAGATAAAATGTGAAATGAATATATCTGTGAATATGTTAATGTAGCCCCTGTGGCGGACAAAAATGAGAGACTCATCTTAGTTGTTTTGGTCACATTAAACGTCGACTATCTGATGATCCCGCTAAGAGAGTAGATGTTTTAGATTCGATTTATGTCAAGAAAGGCAAAGGTAGACCACATACAAAGACTTGGGAAGATTGTAAAAAAATGATCTTAATTTATTAGAATTAAATGAAAATATGACACTCAACATTTTCTCTGGATTTACTTATTAACATACCAAACAGTTTTCAGGATTTAACCACTTTAAGATTTTGTATTTTCAGTTTCAATAGTTTGTAAATTGCACTTTATAACTTTCTCTTATGTTTACTGCGTTCTTTTCTTTTTTTCAATTTCAAGTTCGTAAATTGTACGCATGCAATTTAGTGTTACNACCACTTTAAGATTTTGTATTTTCAGTTTCAATAGTTTGTAAATTGCACTTTATAACTTTCTCTTCTGTTTACTGCGTTCTTTTATTTTTTTCAATTTCAAGTTTGTAAATTNACCACTTTAAGATTTTGTATTTTCAGTTTCAATAGTTTGTAAATTGCACTTTATAACTTTCTCTTCTGTTTAGTGCGTTCTTTTATTTTTTTCAATTTCAAGTTTGTAAATCGTACGCATGCAATTTAGTGTTACTTTTTTTTATTGCATATTATTGCACTTTCAAATTTAATAATATATAAATGTACTAATTAAATTTACTTTTTTTGCTTGTAAACGACTTCTAGAGGAAGGGAAGGTATGCCCCCATCAAGGGACATGTTGGCTTATGGAAGTCTGTAAGTCGATGAGGCCGTGCACGTGGTGGTATTAAAAGCACCACATCGGCACCGCCTCGAGTCCCTACTACCACACCACTTCCTCCACCAATCACGACCCCACACCACTACCACCACTAGCCATGACACCGCCACCGCCACCGCCACCAACCATTAGACCACTACTGCCAACACTTGTGGCAACGACACCACCACAACCACCGGTCGTGACCACGACACTACTAGCACCTTCAGCATCAANGCCGTGCACGTGGTGGTATTAAAAGCACCACATCGGCACCGCCTCGAGTCCCTACTACCACACCACTTCCTCTACCAATCACGACCCCACACCACTACCACCACTAGCCATGACACCGCCACCGCCACCACCACCAACCATTAGACCACTACTGCCAACACTTGTGGCAAAGACACCACCATAACCACCAGCCGTGACCACGACACTACTAGCGCCTTCAGCATCAGCTACTATTGATGCGTCGTTGAGTTCGAGCAGTACGAGCAGTCATTATCAGCTCAGGGCAGCGGGGAGCACATAAGTTTTAATTTTTGCCCACATTACTTCTTGTGTCTTTTTTATTTACTAGAGAACTAATTACATATTATTTTCAGATTTAATCCCCCCTACACTGGCCATCCATTCCATCAGAGATACAATTTGGAACATATATATTAGTACAAGTTTTTGATGACTTATTGACAGTTTTACGAGGGTTTATCGAACAAGCAAAAATTTTCCGACGGTCTATTGAACAAGCGAAGTCTGGATAAAGTGATGCTCTTTTGCTATGGATAGAGTAGTCTGTAAATTCCGATGGTTAACCGATCGGGCGACAGTTTATCAACAGAATCACGACACTTTTTTGACGAAAATACAACATTTACGTCAGTTATATAATTGATGATCAAGCTATGGTTAAATATAGCGTATTTTTAAATTTATAGTGATGGTTATGGTTCGTCAATTAATCGTCGNTGGTATTAAAAGCACCACATCGGCACCGCCTCGAGTCCCTACTACCACACCACTTCCTCCACCAATCACGACCCCACACCACTACCACCACTAGCCATGACACCGCCGCCGCCACTGCCACCAACCATTAGACCACTACTGCCAACACTTGTGGCAACGACACCACCACAACCACCGGCCGTGACCACGACACTACTAGCACCTTCAGCATCAGCTACTATTGATGCGTCGTTGAGTTCGAGCAGCACGAGCAGTCATTATCAGCTCAGGGCAGCGGGGAGCACATAAGTTTTATTTTTTGCCCACATTACTTCCTTGTGTCTTTTTTATTTACTAGAGAACTAATTACAAATTATTTTCAGATTTAATCCCCCCTACACTGGCCATCCATTCCATCAGAGATATAATTTGGAACATATATATTATGTACATGTTTTTGATGACTTATTGACAGTTTTACGAGGGTTTATTGAACAAGCAAAAATTTTCCGACGGTCTATTGAACAAGCGAAGTCTGGATAAAGTGATGCTCTTTTGCTATGGATAGAGTAGTCTGTAAATTCCCATGGTTAACCGATCGGGCGACAGTTTATCAACAGAATCGCGGCACTTTTTTGACGAAAATGCAACATTTACGTCAGTTATATAACTGATGATCAAGCTATGGTTAAATATAGCGTGTTTTTAAATTTATAGTGATGGTTATGGTTCGTCAATTAATCGTCAGTTAATGTATTATCTTGATGGAGGAAGGGTAAGGAGGATTTGGATGGACGTATGCAAGTTGAACCATCCTAATTAGTGGTTGATCTTAGGAAGGTCAACCCTTAGTAATTATGTCGATGGTAACCATCGAGCCATTCCGTAGAGTTCAAATGATTTTATTTTGAGATTTTGCCATCCCGCAAACCCAATCTTTGAAGGACAAACTTGTTGCGAGTTTACAAGCAAGAGTAACACATATACACAAGGAAAAATCATAATTTGATGTTTCTAATTTAGATATTATTCTATAGAATGATAGTTTTGGAGCCAGAGGCTCTATTATTATAAGTATTACATAAGTTAGGCAATTGAAGAAATGCATACGGAGCATGTCAATGTGAAACAACTTCTCATAAATGATTCTAAATTCTTATGTGATATGAAACTTTCAATAATAGAGAAAAATTAAGTATAATCTTAATGGAAATATTCAACTCACATATAGAAAGAAGTGATAAGTGAGATTTAGATTTTATGTGAAAAACTAAAAGGTGAAATTAAGTGGTTCAGCTTCCTTAAAATAGTTCACTATACAATTATAATTTAGAGTTTCACTCTTCTCTTAAATTAGAAAAGATGATGGTGCAAAACATGTTTATCCCTCTACTATTATTGTAAAAAGAGTTGTTGAATAACAATATCATTAAAAGACAATAGTTAGACACCAACAACTTCGAAGTATTAGAAATGTAATATAAATTTAGGCATAATAATCAAACAACTACATACAAATAATAGCAGTTGTCCACAAAATTTGCTTATGTTGATCAATGATCACTTGTATTCATTTGCTTAAAGTTATCCTTGCGAGTTCAAATTTAGCTCCCATTTTCCTCTTTTCTTTACGTTTAAAAATAGTTCCCATCTCTCAACTTTATCTACCCTCTCATATAAGAATGAGAGATTTATTGACAACAATAAATATAAACTTTTGAAAATTTTGCCAACATGTCAGCATTTCATGAGACGGACCTATATTAATTTCTTCAATTATCGATCATTCATCCAACAATCGAGTTACTTACTAATCTTAGAAGTAAATGATTTTATGCCCGTCGAGTTCTCCTTATTGAAACATTAGTTAGTACTTCAAATCAATGAGTTATGATTCCCCTTATCGAAACATTAGTTAGTACTTCAAATCGATGAGTTATGATTCAAGTGTTTTATATGGATTTATTTCGACTTAAATTGAATCACTTTTAGGATTATTAAATTTGCATTATTGAGATACTATAAATGAATTAATGAGTGAGTTTGGGTAAGAATGAAGGGAGAAGATAAAGAAATATTATAGGCAGTGGCAAGGCCTCTATTTGCTCACAGACCCACCTTTGAATTTTTTTATTTATTATCTTCTATATAGATTGTATGTATAATATAAAAATATGATGGGGTTGAGAAACGCTGCCCATTTATTGATGCCGAAGCTCATCCTTCTACTCCCTTTTTCTTCCCTCGTCCTTTCTTTCTGATTAGCTCTCGGTGCGTGGTCTAGGGTTTTTACCTTTCCGATCCTTTCTCTGATCTTTTGTTCCATCCCTCGGTGGCTATTTTGGGTGGTTGTTTTTGAAGATCGAGCCCTTACGAGAGTCACATCTACGCTTCGCGGAAGCTGAAATCGGCGAGACCTTCCGCTCCACTCAAATCTCGACCCGTTTCCCCAAAATGGCACCTGCTATGAAGAGGGAGTTCATGGAGAGCGTTGGAGGGAGGAGTGTTGGTGGGTATGCTCCGGTGCCGCCTGGTATGGTGGCGATCGGGAGAGGGAGCTTGATGGGGTTGGAGGAGGAGGTGGATGGTGGCATGGATGAGTTTCTTGCTGAGCTTGGGTACAAGGTGAGGTCCTCTGATATGGCGGACGTGGCGCAGAAGCTGGAGCAGCTGGATATGGCGATAGGAGGCAGCGCGGCGCAGGAAGATGCGCTGCTTAATCAC
>JXCR01124496.1:111474-146133 GCA_002079205.1 Phalaenopsis hybrid cultivar | reverse complement strand
TGTCCGGATCAGATGCCTGCAAGGTGTGGTGAGGTTTGTTGGGCCCATGAAGGACGGAGGGGAACAGCGTGGGCCACCACTACATGGGCCGCCCTCATGGGGAACCAATAGGCCTACACCGTTTGCGCATTTATCCTCACATGCGCTTCACACGTGTAAAACTAGGCCTCACATGTGCCGCTTCGTGCGTGTGGGAAACGGAGAAATTATTTGAGTTTAATTTGTTTAATAATTAAAAATTAAATTGTTTTTTTTTTATAAAATTAAAATATAAATAGTAAGAAATTGTGATAATTTGCGATGGATTAAAGAATGATGGCATGCGTCACGAGGTGTGATCTAATTGTAGTTTATTAGCTTCTCACGGGTTTGAATCCTCATCACTTGTCGTAATAATATTGATTATATTTATTTATTCTGATTACTCGATTTAAGATCAAAATATCTTAAATAATTGAATAAAAAAATTTATGTCTAAATTTATTACATTAAGACTTAGAGTTACGTGCGGAGTTTAATGAAATCACGCCACGCAGAGGTAAAAAGAAAAAATCGGTCGGGTAACACAGGAGAATATTGCACCCGTGTTATTATGTGTTATTCAGGTGTTATTTCCGGTGTTATAATAACACAATAACACATCAATTACACTTGAATAACACGCAATAACACCTGAATACCACAGTAAAAATATTTTCTTATATTACCGGATATATTTTATTTTTTATTGACACGGCCACGTGACGTGATTTCATCATAACACGGATGGATGAGAGGGTCCAAATCCTTATATATGTGGTTTTATAATATCAAAAATTATAGAAAGTAATATGTAAAAAATTCTTCAAAGCCATAAAGCTAATGGCGAAGAATTTATAACTTGTACGTCTAATATTAGTCCCCGAAATGTAATAGTCAAAAATGCATGATGATGACATATTCTGTTGAAAATCTCGGGTTTGTTTAATGGAGCCGGCCGCCTTCTTCTATTTTGTTAGCTAACCTGGACAGCGTAGTTGTTAATAAAGTATTAGGGATAAGCATGAAGCTTTATTTGTTAAGCAACGGGTCCTTTTCTATCCTTATCCTTCCAATTTGCTTCATTTTCAAAACACACTTAATTTATTTCTCAATTTATTTACTAAATCATTTATATATTTTTTTAATTCATTTTTTTTAATTCATATTTTCAATTTACAGTTGGGGATAATTACGTGCCGATCATCTGAAAACTTTGATATTTACAAATTATACATAAAAGTGATTTTTTTTTAAAAAAATTATTGAGAATTTGATAAAAAAATGAAATGTATTGGTTACGTTTAAAAGAGAGAATTTGAAAAATGGATGATGAAAGTGTTAGGTATGGCTCATATACCATAAATGAGATTGATGCTGGAGCGGAGTGGAGCGGAAGGATCTGTCAAATCGGAGGAGTTTCATTATGTGGGTTGGGTGTGCGGGGGGAACACCCCGTGGTTTGATACATGATAATTTAAGGAATTATGCTATAGGGTTATATATATGTCATTTTTGTAACCCTATGTGAGCTGAATCTTGTATTCTGTATTCTTTTATGAATATTGAAAAGAAAGTCGCCGCTCTGCTCCCGAGAATGTAGGCATTTTTGTCGAACCTCGTAAAACTCTGTGCATTCTTCTGGATTTATGTCANCCTTATCCTTCCAATTTGCTTCATTTTCAAAACACACTTAATTTATTTCTCAATTTATTTACTAAATCATTTCTATTTTTTAATTAATATTTTCAATTTACAGTTGGGGATAATTACGTGCAGATCATCTGAAAACTTTGATATTTACAAATCATACATAAAAGTGATTTTTCTCAAAAAAAAATTATTGAGAACTTGATAAAAAAATGAAATGTATCGGTTACGTTTAAAAGTGAGAATTTGAAAAATGGATAAAAGTGTTAGGTATGACTCATATATCATAAATGGGACAGATGTTGGGGCGGAGCGGAGCCCACGAGCGGCGTGGAACGGAAGGATCTGTCCAATCATGAGAGTTTCATTACGTGGGTTGAGAGTACGGGGGGAACAGCCCGCAGTTTGGCACAAGAGTAATTTAAGGAATTACATATATACGTCATGTATGTAACCCTAGGCGAGCTGAATCTTATATTATATACTCTNATATTTTCAATTTACAGTTGGGGATAATTACGTGCAGATCATCTGAAAACTTTGATATTTACAAATTATACATAAAAGTGATTTTTCTCAAAAAAAAATTATTGAGAATTTGATAAAAAAATGAAATGTATCGGTTACGTTTAAAAGTGAGAATTTGAAAAATGGATGAAAGTGTTAGGTATGACTCATATATCATAAATGGGACAGATGTTGGGGCGTAGCGGAGCCCACGAGCGGCGTGGAGCGGAATGATCTGTCCAATCATGGGAGTTTCATTACGTGGGTTGAGAGTGCGGGGGGAACAACCCGCAGTTTGGCACAAGGGTAATTTAAGAAATTACATATATACGTCATGTATGTAACCCTAGGCGAGCTGAATCTTATATTATGTACTCTTTTATGAATAATGAAAAGAAAATTGGCGCTCTGCTCCCGAGAATGCAGGCATCTTTACCGAACCTCGTAAAACTCTGTGCATTCTTCTGGATTTATGTCGNTATGTACTCTTTTATGAATAATGAAAAGAAAATTGGCGCTCTGCTCCCGAGAATGCAGGCATCTTTACCGAATCTCGTAAAACTCTGTGCATTCTTCTGGATTTATGTCGATTCTTAATTTTTCTTCGCCCCAAATTTTTTCAGCAGAAAGGGATTGATTGATTTCTAAAGAGCAATTTTCATTTCCCCTGTTACTTAAAAGTATGTTTAAGAATTTTAAATTGTTGAATTTGAATTACACAGCTTCACAAATAAATAAATAAATAAATAAAAATAAAAGTAATATTGTATTTACAATGAGAACCTATATTTCTCATGAGTAATCTTCAAGCTAGGCCTAACTTGACAATGAGGAATTTGAGTTGGATAGGTTTCCTCCCACCAATNTTTTTCTTCGCCCCAAATTTTTTCAGCAGAAAGGGATTGATTGATTTCTAAAGAGCAATTTTCATTTCCCCTATTACTTAAAAGTATGTTTAAGAATTTTAAATTGTTGAATTTGAATTACACAGCTTCATAAATAAATAAATAAATAAATAAAAGTAATATTGTATTTACAATGAGAACCTATATTTCTCATGAGTAATATTCAAGCTAGGCCTAACTTGACAATGAGGAATTTGAGTTGGATAGGTTTCCTCCCACCAAATGTCAACGGGCTCATAAAAAGGAAATATATTTAAAATGATGGAAAAATATTGATAAATATTGAATTTAATATATTTTCATATTTATTATTTTCTATTAAACGATCATTTTTAATAAATAAATAAATAATATTATACTATATTAAGGTATGATTTCTCACTTAAAATGTCATTAATTGGGTGACATTTTTTAAATTATTATATTCTAGATTGGTAGCTTGGGCTGAAGTGTAAATAAATAAATAGTGGAATCTGCAGTAATGGCTGGCAGAATCAATCAGCGAGGGATGCCTTTAATTAAATGGTTCAATAGTTTGGTCATTGTTAGTATGTTGACCAAGTGGGGTCAGAGCAATGCAACGCCTTGCTGGATTATTATTATTATTATTATTATTATTATTATTATTTAGGNAATGGTTCAATAGTTTGGTCATTGTTAGTATGTTGACCAAGTGGGGTCAGAGCAATGCAACGCCTTGCTGGACTATTATTATTATTATTATTATTATTATTATTATTTAGAAATGGATGGATTTAAATGTTCCCATGCAATCAATATTAATATATAATTAATTTTTAACTATGTAGATAATAATATAAATATGATTTGATCAAGCTTGCATGATTTTTTATTTTTTGGTTGTTTCGTGGTCATGAATTATTGATGTGATCCAACTCATGGGATAATGTCAACACTGTCGATCATGTTGCCTTTGTAGCCTTTATTATGTGCTTTAACTCGGGTCCGATGATGTAGGAGAGCTTGGGCTTGATTAAATGGTCAGGTCAAATATTGCATATGGATATTACCAGAGATTGAAGACGTGATTAAATCTTAAGGATCAATTGTTGATCGTCGACCTGTATAAGTGGAGATAGACCTTTATTCATCATCTTCCTATATTTTTTTCATCTCCATCAGAATATGATTTCTTCAAATGCTATCGTAAATGTTACGTATGAGATCATATATAATGGTAGAATGTGTGGAAACATGACAATTTTGTATGAGTAGTGAGATTGTTATGCATTATTTTGATCAGTTTCACGTAATATTATATATTTATGCACTCCTGTTATTTCTATCATCATTAGAATCATGCATACATGCAACTCATTCTCATATTATTAATTTGATTCTTGATGTTTAACGATTTCCAAGGTGCCTTTACAGTGACTGTAAATTATGTAATCATTGGCAGCTCTATCAAATACTTCATGTTGGTTGTAAATCACTTTCATGACCATTAAAATTTAATGATTTGCTATTTTTGGATCTCATAAAGGGGTCTATAAGAATGTTCAACTACCAAATATTTATGGAGAATGCTACATTTTTGTAAACTATTCAAAGAAGAGCTCTTTGCATCTTAGGGGATCTAACTTCAATGAATTTGTCATGTTTTGAATCTATTCAGCATATCAATGACTTTAAAAGAACAATGAAGAATGTCAAAATAAGTCAAAATCTGTAGAAACTCAAAATAAGATGCCAAGAAATTCTATGGCTAAGAAAATCATTATTTATATTGTTAGCATAGCACTAGATGTCCTTAAAGTTAACATGAATTTTGATGTCACTACCTCAAAATTTATTAATTCAGATTCATGAGTTTAAGCAATTTTTTAATTTTTATTTTCTAGATATAAGTGACATTTTTTGCCTTAAAATAATTTTCTATAAGATAAGGCTATTTGTTAAGGGATATTTTGAAGCTAAAGAACTTGAGAGTTCTAATTTAAAAGGGACAATGTTCANAGATCTTAACTTATGGAGAGTAATTGCTTGCTTGTTAGTTTTACTTTCCTTTCCTTATTTTCCTTGAATGGTTTCAATAAAAAGTTTTTTATTTTTCATCTCTTCTCAACAAGGTAGATTTCTTTCACGCTTCTACGATGTAGTATACGTAGGAAGTTTTTCAGTGTGTTATTCTTGTGCTTTTCCCAAAAATTATATTTGTACTTTTAAGTATACATGTTATTGTGTTAACACATAGTTTACTGTTTGACCAATTATGATATTAAAAATTGTTGTGATCTTTGACTTCTAACTTTCATCTAGTTGAATGAGTAGGTTCACACACAATAACCTAGTGGAATAGATATATTATCATTAGGAAATTAAATCTAAGATAGGGGATCTGAAGAGTCCTAGGAAATGTTGCATGGTTAAGTCCCGCTTAACTATAATATAGTTTCAACTCTTCTTATGGCCTAAACATAGGCTAAGAAGAATATTATCTCTGTTAGAAAACTAAAAGTAGGAGAATTCATAAGAAATTGGCAATAAACTACTACACTTGAGTCACAGAGGCGTGAACCTTGCTCCCTCTAAAGGGCACTCAAGTATACTCTACCTCTTATCATTTTTTTTCTTGTTCTCTGTCTGTTTATTATTTCTCTTATGATTGTTAAACTTTCATGCCTGAATTTGGGAGCACTTCAAATTATATCTAGTAGTGTAGTAAACTAGAGATTCCCTTATTAGAATTGTTTTTGACACTGTCCTCAAGGGAATGATATTCGAACTTATTTTTGTATATTACTTGATCGATACATATATTTATATGATTGACTGACTCCTTCGCAGCAATTTCAAGCAACAATTTTTTTGCATTGCTATCAGGGATATGAGTTAAAAAAAATTTGATTATATGTGTGTTGTAGTTGAATAATTTAGAGGCTTGGTTTGAATATTTGTTACATATTCATTTTGTTATAGGTGCTAAAAAGCCAAAAAAATAAAAGATCCAAAATGTAATAAATTAATAAATCCATTTTCTTTACTTGAATATATGTTCACAGTGTGTTGCCCTATTATTCATGCATGTGATTGCATTTCTTTTGTTCGCATAGGATCAACATTTGCACACCCATCATTGTATGCATAAGAGTAGCTTAGTTGCTTCATTGTCACTTGATTAGGAAATTGAACAAACCTATGGACAACTTAAAATGGTTCAAAAACTAAGAGAGACACACTTAGAGAAGATAATCACATTAAGGTACTTAGGGAGTATGTCAACCCAATGGTAGAGGAGATCCATATGAGCATTAATTACACTATTCTAGAGCCCAACACCTTTGATTTGAGACCCATCATAATTCAAATGATGCNTGCGTGTGGGAAACGGAGAAATTATTTGAGTTTAATTTGTTTAATAATTACAAATTAAATTGTTTTTTTTATATAAAATTAAAATATAATTAGTAAGAAATTGTGATAATTTGGAATGGAGTAAAGAATGATGGCATGCGTCACGAGGTGTGATCTAATTGTAGTTTATTAGCTTCTCACGGGTTTGAATCCTCATCACTTGTCGTAATAATATTGATTATATTTATTTATTCTGATTACTCGATTTAAGATCAAAATATCTTAAATAATTGAATAAAAAAATTTATGTCTAAATTTATTGCATTAAGACTTAGAGTTACGCGCGGAGTTCAATGAAATCACGCCACACAGAGGTAAAAAGAAAAAATCGGTCCGGTAACACAGGAGAATATTGCACCCGTGTTATTATGTGTTATTCAGGTGTTATTCCCGGTGTTATAATAACACAATAACACATCAATTACACGTGAATAACACGCAATAACACATGAATAACACGGTTGAAATGTTTTCTTGTATTACCGNGATCAAAATATCTTAAATAATTGAATAAAAAAATTTATGTCTAAATTTATTGCATTAAGACTTAGAGTTACGTGCGGAGTTCAATGAAATCACGCCACGCAGAGGTAAAAAGAAAAAAATCGGTCCGGTAACACAGGAGAATATTGCACCCGTGTTATTATGTGTTATTCAGGTGTTATTCCCGGTGTTATAATAACACAATAACACATCAATTACACGTGAATAACACGTAATAACACATGAATAACACGGTTGAAATGTTTTCTTGTATTACCANACTCCGAAAGGGGATTCTTTTATCCTTCTTAATCTTATGCCGCAATTCTCCAAAAAAAAAAAAAAAAAAAAACATTTAATTCTTATTTTTTATTATATTATGATGAACAATTAATTATATAAATGGTAAAAAAGTGGTGGCGCAGTTGTCCGGATCAGATGCCTGCAAGGTGTGGTGAGGTTTGTTGGGCCCATGAAGGACGGAGGGGAACAGCGTGGGCCACCACTACATGGGCCGCCCTTATGGGGAACCAATAGGCCTACACCGTTTGCGCATATCCTCACACGCGCCTCACACGTGTAAAACTAGGCCTCACATGTGCCGCTTCGTGCGTGTGGGAAACGGAGAAATTATTTGAGTTTAATTTGTTTAATAATTAAAAATTAAATATTAAGAAATCGTGATAATTTGCGATGAAGTAAAGAATGATGGCATGCGTCACGCGGTGTGATCTAATTGTAGTTTATTAGCTTCTCACGGGTTTGAGTTTGAATCCTCATCAATTATCGTAATAATATTTATTATAAACATACTAAATTTCAATTTTTTCATGAACAAATTCGAAAAATTATTGCATCAGGACTCCGCATGTAGAGTTACATGTTGAGTCCAATGAAATCACACCACGTTGAGGTAAATAAATAAAAAAATCGGTCCGATAACATAAGAAATATTCCCCCGGTGTTATTCAAGTGTTAGTGTATATTATTCGGGTGTTATTGTGTTCCGAGAATTTTTCCAGTAAAATAATAATACAATAATACATCAATAACACTTGAATAATACACAATTACACTTGAATAATACTGTAGAAATTACTGTAACATGGATGGATGACAGGGTCCAAATCCGAAACAGTGTTCTAACAATTATATATTTTTGTGACTAGGTGTGGTTTTATAATATCAAAAATTATAGAATGTAATATGTAAAAAAATTATTCAAGGCCATAAAGCTAATTGCGAAGAATTTATAACTTGCACGTCTAATATTAGTCCCGAAATGTAATAGTCAAAAATACATGATGACATATTCTGTTGAAAAACTGGGGTTTGTTTAATGGAGCCGGCCGCCTTTTTCTATTTTTTTAGCTAACCTGGACAGCGTAGTTGTTAATAAACTATTAGGGATAAGCATGAGGCTTTATTTGTTAAGCAACGGGTCCTTTTCTATCCTTATCCTTCCAATTTGCTTCATTTACTTAATTTATTTCTCTATTTATTTACTAAATCATTTCTATTTTTTTAATTCTTTTTTTTTTAATTTAATATTTTTAATTTACAGTTGGCGATAATTACGTGCAGATCATCTGAAAAATTTGATATTTACAAATTATACATAAAAGTGATTTTTCTAAAAAAAAATTATTGAGAATTTGATAAAAAACGAAATGTATGGGTTACGTTTAAAAGTGAGAATTTGAAAAATGGGTGAAAGTGTTGGGTATGGCTTATATACCATAAATGGGACAGACGCTGGGGCGGAATGAAGCGGAATGATCTGTCCAATCGGGGGAGTTTCATTATGTGGGTTTGGGGTGCGGGGGGAACACCCCGCGGTTTGGTACATTGTAATTTAAGTAATTACATATTGTACTATAGGGTTATATATATGTCATGTATGTAATCCTAGATGAGTTGAATCTTGTATTCTGTACTCTTTTATGAATATTGAAAAGAAAGTCGTTGTTCTGCTCCCGAGAATGTAGACATATTTGCTGAACATCGTAAAACTCTGCGTGTTCTTCTGGATTTATGTCGATTACTAGTTTTTCTTCGCCTTAAATTTTTTCAACAGAAAGGGATTGATTGATTTCTAAAGAGCAATTAGTTGAAAGTATGTTTAAGAATTTTAAATTGTTGAATTTGAATTACACAGCTTAATAAATAAATAAATAAATAAAAGTAATATTGTATTTACAATGAGAACCCATATTTCTCATGAGTAACATTCAAGCTAGGCCTAACTTGACAATGAGGAATTTGAGTTGGATGGGTTTCCTCCCACCAATTGTCAACAGGCTTATAAAAAGGAAATATATTTAAAATGATGGAAAAAATATTTATAAATATTGAATTTAATATATTTTCATATTTATTACTTTCTATTAAACGATGATTTTAATAAATAAATAAATAAATAATATTATATTAAGGTATGATTTCTCACTTAAAATGTCATTAATTGGGTGGCATTTTTGTAATTATTATATTCTAGCTTGGCAGCTTGGGCTGAAGTGTAAATAAATAAATAGTGGAATCTGTAGTAATGGCTGGCAGAATCAATCAGCGAGGGATGCCATTAATTAAATGGTTCAATAGTTTGGTCATTGTTAGTGTGTTGACCAAGTGGGGTCAGAGCAATGAAACGCCTTGCTGGACTAATATTATTATTATTATTATTATTATTATTATTATTATTATTTAGAAATGGATGGATTTAAATGTTCCCATGCAATCAATATTAATATATAATTAAATTTTAACTATGTAGATAATAATATAAATATGATTTGATCAAGCTTGCAAGATCTTTTATTTTTTGGTTGTTTCATGGTCATGAATTATTGATGTGATCCAACTCGTGGGATAATGTCAACACTGTCGATCATGTTGCCTTGATAGCCTTTATGTGCTTTAACTCGGGTGCGATGATGTAGGAGAGCTTGGGCTTTGATTGAATGTTCGGGTCAAATATTGTGTATTGATATTGCCAGAGATTGAAGACGCGATTAGATCTTAAGGATCAATTGTTGTTCGTCGGCATGTATAAGTGGAGATAGATCTTTATTCATCATCTTCCTATATTACTGTCCACTCCATCAGAATATGATTTCTTCAAATGCTATTGTAAATGTTACGTATGAGATCATATATAATGGCAGAATGTGTGGAAACATCACAGTTATGTATGAGTTGTGAGATTGTTATGTATTATTTTGATCAGTTTCATGTAATATTATATATTCATGCACTCCTGTTATTTCTATCATCATTAGAATCATGCTCATATGCAACTCATTCTCATATTATTAATTTGATTCTTGATGTTTAACGATTTCCAAGGTGTCTTTGCAGTGGTTGTAAATTATGTAATCATTGGCAGCTCTATCAAATCCTTCATGTTGGTTGTAAATCACTTCCATGACCATTAAAATTTAATGCTTTGCTATTTTTGGATCTCATAAAGGGGTCTATAAGAATGTTCAACTACCAAATATTTATGGAGAATGCTACATTTTTGTAAACTATTCAAAGAAGAGTTCTTTGCATCTTAGGGGATCTAACTTCAATGAATTTGTCATGTTTTGAATCTAGTCAACATATCACCGACTTTAAAAGATCAATGAAGAATGTCAAAATACGTCAAAATCTATAGAAACTCAAGATAAGATGCCAAGAAATTCTATGGCTAAGAAAATCATTATTTATGTTGTTAGCATAGCACTAGATGACCTTACAGTTAACATCAATTTTGATGTCACTACCTCAAAATTTATTAATTCAGATTCATGAGTTTAAGTAATTTTTTAATTTTTATTTTCTAGATATAAGTGACATTTTTTTACTTAGAATAATTTTCTAGAAGATAAGGCTATTTGTTAAGGGATATTTTGAAGCTAGAGAACTTGAGAGTTCTAATTTAAAAAGGACAATGTTCATGTTATATTGAGACTCATGGAGTTAGAGAGTTAAGGATTTAGGAGGATTCAAAAAAGCATAGTACATCATTCCAGTGCCTTTCTACTTAACATATAAAAAATATAATTTTTTTGGTATTGTTGTTGGTTATGGATTATATTTTTGGTTATCATAGTATTAGGTTCAAAAACATCCCATATGCATTTGATGTTCAATACCTACAAAACAACATAAATTTATTTTTATTTCTAGACACTTCAAGAATAAGGCTTGATAATACTAAGATGTTGGCATCATAGGAGAAATCCTTAGTGATTATACAAAATTAACAAGTTCACTCCTTCAATAATAGATACTTGTAATATCGGTGATTATAAGCAAGCAACTTATAGTGGTGAAATAAAATGTAGAATAAAAAAAAATTTGTCCTATAAGAAGAACTTACCACTTATATAAAGAGTAGTCAATGAATGTTTAAGCATGTAAGAAGATGGCTTTGAAAATAAAGATCTTAACTAATTCTTTTAAAGAATTGAAATCAACCTTTTAAGGTTGAATCTAAATATAATATATTTACCGTTGAAGATTCTATCAATAATGAGAGCCTCCAAGTACGAGTTCTTCAATTTAAACCCTATTTCAATCTATATGGATATAATTTCTTGATATGGACATCAAGGCATCACCCTAATTTTTAATGAAATAATAATAACAATCAAGATGTGGGAAAGCAGCAATGCAGGTAAGTCAATTTGGTAAAAAATTAGAATAACTAAAGAAATTGAAACCAGAGACAAACCATCCCTAAGATTCACTTCAAACCACCAGTTTAAGGATAAGAGAGTATCCTTAAAAAAATTATGTTACAATTGGGGAATCAATTACAAAGCCATGCTTTAGTCATAAGGAATATTGAAACTCAAATCAGATAGTTAGGAAACTCAATAAATAATAAGCCCTAAGGAATGCTCCCTAATAACACTGAAATGAATTCAAAGGATTAGAATCCTAAGTAGTATAATGCCATTAGGATAAGAATTGGGATGGAATGGGAAGCCACTCGTATGAGGGTAAATGAATATGTTGGGTCAAACTTAGGAATACCTTCCTCACCTCCAAAGATATGATAATAAAGACCACCGCTACCCTTCCTCTAGTGATTCTAGAAATCTAAGAGGGGCCAACAGATATTTGAGATTCTAGAGATTGTCAATAAATTCACCATCAATGTGTATTATGCTAAAATCATAGAACAAATGCAAACTCATGTGATGTTTTCAAAAGATGTCTTGGACAAGAAAATGAAACTAAGAATCAGAAAGATATTGGCCTCAACTAAAGAATGCATTGTCATCATGCAAAAGAAGTTACTTACAAAATTGAAAGACTAAAGTAGCTTCACCATCTATTGTGCCATAGGAATGAAATTTAGTGGGAGGGTATTGTGGTCTAGGAGCCAGAATCAAATTTATGTCCCTAATTATTTTCAAAATGCTAGGATTAAGAGAAGTTTAGCCCACCAACTCGACCTTTCAGTTAGTTGATCGATCAATGATCTACCCAAGGGGAATTATAGAGGATGTCCTAGTTAATTTTGATGAATTCATATTTCCCTAATTTTGTGTTCCTAGATACAAAGGAGGATAAAGATATTACCTTAATTCTTGGGAAATCTTTTTTAGCCATTAAGTGAGTGATGATCGATGTTTAGAAGCAAAAACTTATTATGAGATTTAATGACTGGGAAGTAACTTTTGAAGTTTAGCAAACCATAACTTTTCTACAAGCCTTTAGGTATGATTATGACAATAATTTAGAAGGGGTGAGAAGGGTAGTTGATAAACATTCCTCAAAATCTGATAAATTGGATGCCAAAGATCAAGCTGTTATAGATGAATTTTGTTGGAATATGATCTTGAAATAAATCTCCTCTTTATTTAAAGGTTCCCCTTATCACAGTTAGGGAGAAAGTTGAGCTTGTAAAACCACCCGTAGGGTTGACAATTTCTAATAGGCAAAGAGAGGGTAGATTTGTAAAAGAATATTTAATTGTACCACTCATGAGTTTCGATGGGTCGAGCAAATTACAAGAAGGAAGTGTGTTGAGAGCCTTAGAGCAAGGATTTTCTTAGGTTCTACCATCTGATTTGACTTCCGTCATACTATTAGAAAGATGTTTGTAGAAGGGAGATTAACAGGGTGCTAAAAAGTATAAACATGGGGGTAAGAAAAGACACTGATTTTTTGTAAGATCTTGAAATTGAAATAGAATTAGATGATTTAAGAAATTCTCCAAGACTATTGAAGTTTGAGATGATAGATCGAGGTTTGTTGAGAAAACAATTTGATCCTAAAAAATCATGTTAGGGTTGATCAAGATAGGCACCATCTGGCTAATGATGTTAAACCAAGTGCTACATTTGGTGGCAATCTAAGCATTATCTTATGATTTCAAAAGTGGTTTTTAATGTGTTTTTTTTTTTTTTGGTTTTGTGTGTGACTTAGGCCTTGTTTTATGTCAGAGTAAGGTGTGCTAGGATCCTCGTCAGAGTAGTCAAATTTTAATATGGTGTTAGAGATGAAAAGGAAGGTAATAAGAAAGAGACGGCTTAGGAACACCTATACTTGTAGTGCAGGGCACCTGTGCCCCATTGTGCAAGCCATAGCACACACACGCCTCTCTTGCACACACCTGCATAGTGAGACTGAGTGAGTGACATACATGCCCCCACCTTTTAGCGGAATTGTTTCACGTGTGCTAGTCCTTAGTGCACCTGAATCGGGCTCACCCACACATGGTTTTAGCCTTCTAGCGTACCCGTATTCTACACTCTGGTGCACTCACAAACATGCCTTGAAAGGTATGTAATCATTTCCCTACAAGTTATCTCTACCTTAGCCAATGCCAAAGGAGAAGAAGAAAAGAAGGTCGAAGAGGAAGATGAAGAAGAATGAGAGAAATAAGAAAGGAGAGGAAAAAGGAGCTCCTTAAGCCACTGAAGGTGTGGCACCTAGTTCAATCACACTCTTTTTAGTTATTCCATTCATTCAAAGATCTTGATCCTCTTGAAAACCAAGAGAAAGGGAAAGAAAGAAAAAAACTTTTGAAAATAAGAAGTTTGTTAGCTTAAATGCTGCAAATTGCTATTATGACTTTTTTATATCAACGAAGCTGATCACCAAACAAGTGTTCCTAGAACCCAGAGGTCAAGTTGAGGGGAAAATCATTGGCTGGAGGAGGAAGCAATTATAATACACTACTCCCTCTATTGTACTCCATCCCATTTGCAAGTTCTTCTTGAATGTGAAGGAACCCGTAGATGAAAATGTATTTTTGTGGGGGAAGTGGGTCATGTTTGACTTCAACACAGTTAACTCATTTTTGGAACAGGACAACATCTTCAACCATGAGTAATCCAACTAATTTGGCTTCAGTTTAAGAGAAATTATTAATTTTCTCACTAACTGCACTACACAATGGCAAGTACAAGAAGAGAAAATTGTTAATTTCTTGAGCGCTGCTATGAACAAGGACTTCAAGGCCTACCGTTATTTTATAAGTGTTGGGATGCTGGCCACCACCAATCTAACCAAGGTATTAAAGGGCCACACCGTGCTGAGTTACAGATTCAGATGGGTAAGTTGATCGATGTTGGTTTAGTCCTAGATATCTTTCGTAGCAACATAGTCAACGATGACACCACAGTAGGTCTAGGTCACCTAAGCCTAGTTACTATGTTATGCTCCAATGCTAGTGTGTTTAGAGAGAGGTAGGCGAGTTGAATCCTACTAAGCTGATCACCAAGTCTATCATCTTATCATATGGGCAAACGTCCACGCATGAAAGGGGAGAGTTCTTTGCTACCACAACCACCCCAACAAAAGCCTTCTTTATTAATCATTGTGATCTCTGATTATCTTATGTCCCTATCCATGGATATCAAGGTGATACAATGGGAGTGCATGATCTTTATGTGAGTTTGCATTTTATTTTATTTTGTATGAGTATGTGAGGACCATGATGAGATGAACGACCTTGTAGGTTCTTCTAAATGGCTTATTATTCATTGGATGATTGGTATCACATGTGAAATCGTGATGAGGGCAATCAAATATCTCTTTTATTTCTTATGCAGTGTTTTTTGAGATACATGTGGATAACCTTTTTTGGTGATATGCACATGTGACATAAACAATCTTGGTGTTACATGGGTTAAAGACAACTAAGTCTATTGTCTTCTTGTAGTGACATATTCATTGGTTGGTGTACGAGTTCTATGAAACCTCATGACTGTACTAAAGTCTAATTATTACTGCTTTTATCAATTTATACTTACTAGATGACTAATCAATTTTCTTTTGAAGCATTTAGAAAAGTTGAGCTCTAGGATTTCAGAGACCTCCCGGCGATTGTATGTTACTGCAGACTTCAAACTTCCTTGTTGATGTTACGTTAGCCACTTAGCTATGAGAGACAGTTCTACAGGAGCCCGCAAAAAATCACAGAGAACTGTGACTTCTTCAAGTTGGTAGATAGGCTCGAAGAATCAACTACCGAGAGTGACTAGGCGTGCAGACTATCCCTGAAGGACGACCTAGCTACTGACATGCACAGTCTCAACTTTAAAAGTAATATTATCATGTTTTTAAATGTTACTTTAATATTCACATTCCTTATTTTAATAATCATGATACTCACTGTTAAGTGAGGTGTATATCTTATTACTTGTATTGTTCTGAAGTGGATTTTTGTTTCTCAGCTATCAAATATATTGTTATGAGAGATTGGTTACAAACAACATTACTACACAAAGGCAGAATAGTAATTTGTCCAAAAATAACTGCAAAATAGTTTTTTTTTTCCAACAATGCAAATCAAACAATCTACCAACTTATTCTCAATAGCTATTTATCAGCAGATTCCTGGGGCAACTATATATCAGCAGCTTATTAATAAGTTGTTGCTGACCCTAAGTCGATCTTGACCCTAACTTATATTAATCTATATTTTGTGTTAATCTTTAAATTTATTTTTTCAAAAAACACAAGTTGAATCATGAAATTAGTCAAATACTTTAATTAGCTCATATTATTTTTTTTATCAAACAAATAAATTAATTCCATTTAATGACTTAATTTAATTTTAAGTAGATGTCAAATAACCTTTAAAAATGAGGATTAATTATTTAAGCCTAAAATATATTTTTAATTTCTAACTCAACAAGAAAATGAGAGTTAGGTGACCATACTTAACCAATTCTGCATTTTACACAATTGACAAAGTTATAATGTTTAATTAACCAACTTTCAAACTTTATAAGTAGGAGCACTTTAAGACTACAAAAAGAAAATTTAACCTCCTAATTATGAAATGAAAAACTCCTATGACTATAAAAGTCAAGTATGCATATGACTTATACCAATTAGTTTCTTTTATTTAGCTCTTAATGGATAGAAAAATCTTCAATGTTGAATAGATTATTGTTTTGTTGAGGTACAAAAAAATTAACTAATGTTATTGGAGGACAAAAACAAACTTTCCATATTCTCACATTAAAGAATATATCAATTAAATCTTAGAAATTAATGGAATTCCTTGAATTTTAAAATTTTGGTTTATCATGGTGTGATTTAACTTTGTGACTTTTTCACCATCATATTATAAATAGAATGAATATATGTATCCAAAAAAATTATGTTTTTTAAAACTTTTCAATCAATATAAATAAAAAAATTAAACAATGAGGTTGTATTAGTCATCAACTATCATCTTAAGGGATGTGGCATTAACTAGATGATAAATAAATAAAAAAATTATTTAGAATTATAGCTATGTTAATTGAAAATAAATTGATTTTGATGTTTAGCTTCAGTTTAAAAATATAATAAATCGAGTGGCCTATAGTTGTTTCCATAAATTTAATGAGAAATAAGATAAGTTTGTAGTTTTCTTTTGATTTCAAAACAATAAAGATTATAATTATGATACATTTTATTCACATATAATATATTCAAAAGAGTATAATTTGTTAAAGCTATACCAACACTATTAGTGTATTAAAGTGTTTTGTATTAGTTAACCAAAAAAACATTACTGGAGCTACCTCATGGCTTTTGCCTTAACCTTTTAGTGTTTGTTAGTCAAACGACAACCACACTGACTATATTTTTTCTTATTTGCACTGACAATAATTTCTTTGATCAAAATTTGAGAAAAAAAATCGTGTGTACAATTGAGGTCCATCTAATGAGAAAACATTACATGTAGATTATTATGTAATTTTGTGTTTTTAGTATAACAATTTGCAATTATATATTCATTTTGTATTTAATTTTAATGGAGTGTAAATTTATGATATACTCATTAATCTAATAAAATATAGTATATTGTGAGTACCTAATCATGTACTCCCATAATCTTCATATAAAAAATATTCATTAATATCCAACAAACAATCAAAGAAATAAATTAAACAAAGATGGAACACAAGATTTTCCAATACAAAAAATTTATAAATAGTTGATGAGGGTTTTCTTAATGGCATGACATAAGTTTTGTCAGCACCTCCTGTAAATGTAGAGAAAACATTAATATGATGTACATAAAATTAAAAAATTGCTAGTATTCTTATTATTTTCAATAAAATTAGAGTCCCCTTCTAAGAGATGATGATAGTATAACTTGAAGCCTAAAGGAAGCTTGTAAAATAACACTTAATGGTCTAGGGGTCATATTGGATGGTTGAGATGTTCCCCCTCTAGATGTGAATATGGTATGACTGGAAGGTGGTAGGCAAGATCATGTAGTAAAGTGATGTAACATAGGCTATACAATGAGCCATAGTAGTCCTTGGAGAAATCTAAGTATAACAAGACCTTAAAGTAACAAATTTGTAATAAAGAAAATTATAAAGGCCACCAGAGATTGCCATATTAGTCTCCTATTACGATGATAGTTTAAAATATTTGAGAAATATTTATAGAGAAAGTAGAGACTCAATGACAAACAATCAACACAAAATTGAAGAAGGTCGAATAGCTCCTTTCTTTGAAGTAGAAGAACTGAATTCTTAATAGTTGATGCACAACTAGTAGTGGGAAAAACCAATCCTTCTCATATTTGGAGGGTTATACTAGATAGCTCAAAGTTGCTGAAAAATTAAAAGTTGTTAGAATAACCCCTCCCCAAAAAAATAAGGCAAATTAAATGATTAGAAATTAAGATGCAATAAATATACTCCTAGATGATGGGGGTATATTGGACAAACTAGAGTCAATGATATAAATTGAATCCAAAATATCATATTGTTGATTGGGGCTTCATAATACAATGATAACTCTAAAGTTCTCTAAAATTTTTTAATCATAAAATGCAAAAGATGAGAAACTTAGTAGATTTTAAGAACAGCATTCTAATCCTTATCAAACAATATGCTTAAGTATTTTTATTTTTATTAATAACAGATACATGAAATTATAGAGCGAGTGTCTAAACGATCTGACTTCTGAGTTAGCTCAATTGAGTTAGTTAAAAATTGGTTAGATCAAGGTATCAATTCTCAATTCACAATGGTGAGGTGGTGAATTAAATTGTCAAAATCTCCAATCAGCATCTAGAGTAGAACATTTTATAGCTCTTGACACTACAAACCTAATTTTTCATAATTTTAACCATCATATAAATTATAACAACTTTTTGAAATTCTAATGACAAATATTAAAGCCAGCAAAAAATGATGATGATATATCAAAAATCTTATTCTTAAAATGCTCATCTTCTTATGAGCAATTCAATTTTACCAAAAAGAAAGTAAAGTTGTGTACAAGCTGTGATACTTTTGTTTTAAGATAATTCAAATTTTGATATCATTTAATGAATTGAAGTTCTATCAAGGCTATAAAACTAGAGGAAATTTAGATGTCCCGTTTGGGGCAGCTTAGAAGTGCGGCAGTGTTTTTGAAAATGCACTCTAACCATTTGGTTTGCGTGTTTTTGAAAACGCTGTTTGCTGCGTTTGAGTTTTTTACACTAAACGCAGGCCGCAGAACGATCCCCGCGGCCGAACCCTGGACCGCGTTTTAGGATAAGCTGTTTATCATGAAATGCACAAGCTGTCCCAAACAGACCCTAAGTGAGTAAATTGAGTTGAAAAAAATAAAATGTAAATAATATAAACATGTGTTTGTGTTGTTCACAATGGAAAGGGTTTCAAGTATCACTTCAATGTGCTCATATGTCATAAGACGGAGAAAATATTTCATCCGGACACCGCTCTTCCGGATGACCAACCACTGAGTGTCATGTCGTCATACACCTTATCGGCAGGAGACATGGCGCTCTGTGGTTGGTCGTACCGACGTGCGGACGTCCGGGCAAAATATTTTTTTTCCATAAGACAGAGGTGGCATGTATTTCATTTTATTTTATTTTTTAATTATTTTATTTTTGTGACAACACGAATAGTTAACCTTTGAAGACAAGAGTTGCAAGTGTAATAGTTTTACATTGCTCAAATGCCTTTGGGTTGTACTCGATCCTAACCTGTCAACTTGAATTGACACCCCACAGTGCGAACTTTGTAAAGCCCCTGACACTTAAAACAAAAGGCTTAGTTCATGCTAAAAATATGCCCAAATTTATAATTTTTGTTATGTCAACAGGATCATCTGGCTAAGTCACCCATCTTAACATAATAGTTAACAAAATTGAACTTAGATCTCAAGCTCATTCAGTTTCCAAATCGAACTTGAATCAATTCAATGCAACGAATGTTTCGACATTCAAAATTTTACATTAAAGTCACGATATAATAATTGTACAAAACTAAAACTTAGATCTTGATCGCATTAACAACAACGAGTCTTTGTCCCACTCAGTCGAGTCGGCTACATGAATCATTTTTTCCCCACTACCAAAAAACAAAAAATAATAATAATAAAATTCAAGCCTAAAATAGCATAACTTTTCTCAAATATGACTTTGACTTTCAGCATAGCCATCAAAAACTCATTTAAGTTATGTTTTTCCTTGCGTTTATCTAAAAATAATCTCCTTTGGAAAATTAAGATATGTGCCCCTCAATTTTTATGTATTTACATATCTAACACCTAAACTTCAGTTTCTACATGCATGCATGAAAAAGTATATTTCAATTTTAAAAACTAAAATGATGGTATTTTTGAAATAATACTAATGATTTAGATGATATAAATGTAGAAAAAAAAAGGCAAACTTGCCTACAAGTTTTACATGATCACCCCTTTTCCTCTGCAACTCGCAGCGTTTAGAAAGCTAAATTTTACAAATAAAACCAACACATTAGTAATCTAACATTATTTTAACCTTCTAATTACAGAACGGTCGGCTCCTATGACTAAAACTAAGGGTCTGTTTGGGGCAGCTGTTGATTATTTATAATCTGCAGATTATCATAACAAGTTGGTTTGCTGTTTGGGGCAGCTTATTCAGAACAACTTATTAGCAGTTGTTGTTTGATAAATGATCATTCTACCCCTATTTGAGGAAAATAATAGAAAGAACAAAAGCCTCAAACAGTTACAGATGAAAAAATAATAGCACGCGGCTTGTAACAACAAGTGGCATTTATTTAATCTCTAAATAATGACATTTCCAAACTTAATCATATCTTTTTATATCTTTTAGACTTGACTATAACGCATTAAAAAAATAGAAATAATTATAAAATTGTCCTTCGCTCCACAACCAAGTCTTGAGGAAGATTTGGTTGCCTCATTAACGTACGAATTCTGTAAATTATGGTTGGGAAAGACTTGAGATTTTGACATCGAGATTCGTAATCACGTGCGCTCATGTCTTGTGTAATTTTTTTCTCCGATTTCGTACCTTATAAAATCAATATGAAGCATAAAAGGTCATGATTTTTTAAGCTTGTGTGTGGATTAGAAGAAATTAGATATAGATATATTAATTTTGATAATTTTTTTCAAAGGTGAAGGATTAGAAATCCAGTGACTGTAGAAAGTTTCTCTGCAATCATTTATCTCTAATGTGTCTAATAATTTGAGTATCATCTCTTTAAGGCTAACTATGACAGAGAGGATTCGAACCCCCGACATGAGGGGTCTTATACTTTGGATGTCAACCAACAGACCAGGTATGTGTGACACACACACACACATATTATTAGGTATGTGTCGTGTACTCAGATCAGTTGGTCAGACATCTGCTTGTCAGTTATAAGTCTCCTCTGGTCTGGGGTTTGATTACTCCCGATTGTAGGTGTGTTACTCAAATTATTAGGCGCATGAGGGATGATTGACGCTCGTATAATAGCCTCCGACTATTCCTTTTTCATNTTAATAAATTTCTAAATTATTAAAATTTGGAAGTTTATTAAAATTAAATGATCCTAGACTTAGCGGTNGTAACCTCTGATCTTAATCAATTCATTTGATGTTTGAAACACAAAGGGGTTAATTGGTAGAAACCAATTTCACTTTCTTAATTAAGATTAATAAATTTCTAAATTATTAAAATTTGGAAGTTTATTAAAATTAAATGATCCTAGACTTAGCGATATGACTTTTGAAGTCAATAATTAATCAATTTAATACCCCTATGTTGACTTTCAAATAAAATCCAAATTATGAATCATGACCACTTAAAGTTTAATCCTTTTCAAAACTAATTAAGACACTCACCTATGTCTTAAAGGACTTAGTGGTGACTTAGGCTAAATAAAAAATTGACTAAATGAGGATTAAAGAAATAAACATAATTGAATCAAACTTCCTTGAAACACCACTAAGCCCAATTAGGATTAAAATTTGGCTAAGTGATTCAAATTACATTAACTTGCTTCTTCAAGGGTCTCCATCCACATAATTTCCAAATTAAATGATAAATGATAATTACTCTATTCTTAGCGATAATTGAGACATCGATGTTCACTGAGTAATAAGGGTATTCACAGGATGAACCATTAAGCAACATAATGACTTTAAACAGACTCGAGGCTTTTCACTAATTGGTGGGAGAGAGGCATGGACCTGCTTCGCCCTCTTAACTTGTTGGATACCTCAGAGGCCTATTAAACTTAATATGCTTCGCTCAATGAAATCAACCTTAATTAAACTTTTAGGGACTCACCAAGATATGAGCAAGGGAAAATTACCAAAATTTTACCTTTCCTGCTCTTCATAAACTGCCTTAACATGCATTTTAAGTCATAGGTAGTGGAATGAGAAGACTCGCCACTTTTACAGTTTTCAGCATTGTCTTTCTTGTACTTTCATACTGTACTTTTATACCTGCAACTTTGCATGCTAAACCACGATGACACCCTGCATAAAAATTAAAACTATCATGATAGCCACATAACCATAACCATAATCAAAACTNATATATATATATATATATATATATATATATATATGATAAAAAAAATTTCTTACCATGAAGACATTGTTTATTTTTAAGGAATTTGTAGAAGATACGACCAAATGAAACCTAGTCATATTCGATACTTTGTGCTTGGAATTAAGGAGCTTTTAGAAGTTATTTTTAATCTCTAATTACCACCAACTTCTTTACTGAATTGACAAATTGCATTATTTATCTCAGAACCTTATTTATAACTTCGAGTAACCACATGAGAGAAATGATTTTTTTCAAATTAAATTTTAGAATATATTTATTTTTATTATTTAAATAAAATAATAATTTAACGGACATGATTTCTAAATTCAATATTCTAACCAATTTTATTAATTCTCAAAATATGTTTTCTAAATTCAAGCAGCCAAATGAGTCCACACTTGGAACAAATATTACGTTCGGACTCCGGACATGGAGATACGTTCGGAGTCCAATGAAATCACGTCAAGTGCAAGTGATACAAAAATTAAAAAAAAATCATTTTAGCATAGAGAAATATTTCCCCCGTATTATTCTGTATTATTCAGATGTTATTGTGATGACATTCATGTATTATTGTGTTCTGGGAATAATTTTAGTGTTATAATAACACAATAACACAACAGTACCATCACAATAACACCTGAATAACGCAGAATAACACGATAAAAATATTCTCCTGTGTTATCGGGTCGGACCACAATAAAACGAGTTTTTTTTTTTTTTTCCAGTCAGCTCCACACAGAGGTGATTCATTGAACTCCAAGCATATCTCTACGTCCAAAGTCCGGATATAATAATTTTTCCCACCTGTGTTTGGGAAAGAAATATGAATAAAAGAATATTTCACTTTCCCCTTATCATTTTAGAAAAAAAAAATGACATTTTTTTTACATTAGCTCCTGACAAGTGGACAAATGTAATAGTAGTTATTGTCCAGTGAAATTGTGAAAAGGATATTTACATACAAATGAACACAGTCAAATTAGACTTCTAGTTGATAACTATATAGAAGTTATGACTTACACATCACATTACAAAGAGCTAATGAAATTAAAACTCTGTTTTATAACTATATATTTTTTCGCTCTATGCAAAAGCAGTTCTGAACTTAGACCGAACTTATTGAATGATAGGTTCACGGTTAAACAAGTCGAACCGACCCATCCGATCCGACCCATACTTTTCAGCCAGATGGCAGAGTTTATGATTCTGATGCAGTCTAAAATCTTTAATTACACAGCAGACGGCTCACATGACNAGAGTCTGATGAAATTAAAACTCTGTTTTATTTTATTTTTTTCTACATTATTTATTTAAATTTAAAAAAAAAAACAATTTAGGTACCTATGCAAAAACAGTTCTGAACTTAGACCGAACCTATTGAATGATAGGTCCACGGTTAAACAAGTCGAACCGACCCATCCGATCCGATTCATGAATAAACCAATAGTATTATAAAACCCCTGCTTTTCAGCAAAATGGCAGAGTTTATGATTCTGATGCAGTCTAAAAACTTTAATTACACAACAGGCAGCTCACATGAGGCTGAAAGTGGAACTTCCATCTGGCCTCTACCAACAAGTGGTATTTATTTAGCTCTTGCATTATAATGGCATCTGCAATAATGATCTCATTAGGAGAAAAAAATTATTTAAATTTCATTTTTTTATAACACATTGGTTGGAGAGACTTGAAAGAGATCATTATGATAAATAAACAACCCTAATAATGCTCTATTTGTGCACCTAATCATGCGGCAAACAAAGCCCTGCACACTCAATAATATTGTATGTCTACCAATAAGAACAATCATGTGGACCAAAGGGACAAATCTGAAAGCCTGGACACTGGTAGGCTTCAGAAAACAACTTGTTTTTAATTGGATCTCATGTGGAACAGTGAGCACAAACCCGCTGCTCCCCTCGCCTTGAATCCATATAACAGAATACAACTTTTTTTTTGCACGAATGAGATCTGGTGATTGGTCATTTCCTTTCCTACCGAAATGTCTCCAAAAAAGAAAAAAAAAAACTTTTTGTCCACAACATCATGTTGGACCAATTAGAAAGAGAGATATGACCGGTGATTGGACATTTTCTCCCGTACCGAAAGGTCTCATACTGCAAGTTCACTGGCCCGGAGAAAAAAAAAGACTTGGCAACCATTTATATTACATTTTTTCCACACAAAATCATGTTGGACTAACCACCGAGAGATTTATAGGTATCTGATCACATGTTTGTTTGATTTTGTCTTAATATTTTATTATAGTGTGCAACAAAAAAAAAATTTTAATATTTATATATATTTTATATTTTTATTGATTAAACAAAGAGGGCCCACTGCTAATTTCACTAAAATTAAAGAATGAGGGCATATAGTTCATTCCAAGATTGCATTTCCTTTTGCTTTGGTGTAGAACCATGTGGGGTTGGAATGATGCTAAAACTTGTTTGGTGAGATCAAGGTGTGTCAATCTTGTGTGGAAATAAAAAAAAATAATAATAATCCACCCATGTTACATAAATTTGGGTATTATTGGGTTTAAGAAATGTGCTTAACAAAAGAATACAAGCACTCATGTTAATTAGTGTCAAGATAATCTAAATTTGAGAACCAAATTGTAATTTATTCCAGTAAGTTTCAGTTTGTGGATTGAATTTTTTGAAACTTCAAGTGGTGTAGTAATTTACTTTCGATTTGTTCAAGCTGGAATAACAGTGTAATTGAGTCAAGCCAACTCATGAGATATCTCAGACTCAGCATGATAAATGACTCGTGAGTTCGGCATCATAAGCTACTGAACCAAACATAAGCCAATCCCCACTTAACTCATTAACCTCTGAATTAGCTAATTTAAAAAATATTAATATTAAATACAATTAAATTTAAGTGGAGGTTATAACAAATATTTAAAAAAACATATTCAATATTTACAGTGATTTCTCATTATTTTTGTCATTTTATTACAATAAATATATGGATATAAATTATATGCTCCATCATTATAAATGATCAAGATAGCAAGCTTACTCGAATTTATAGAGTTGAGCTCAAGCACAGGTCGAAGGAGGAGGCTATACCTCAACCACTCATTTACACCCATAGCCATTCATTTTATAAAATTTGACATGAGTTTCAAGATTACCTTTTGGCCTAACTTCAGCCCTAATCCTTTCTCCTCTCCATTTAGCTTTGGAACAGCAAAAAGTAGCTTTTCCTTGGCGAATGAGACTAATTTCAAAGTACTCGTAGCACTGTTCACAATTTATGCTTCTGAAGCAAGGGCATATCTGCAAGACTGACAAGGTAGAGAAATCAAATTTTAAGACAATGAGGGGGTAAATGCCAACAATATCCTCTCTAAATACCAACAAGATCCATCTTTGATGCTGGGCCACACACATATCTTAAAATGATCACTCACTATAAATCTTTAAAAAAATATATTTATTCAATCTCATTAGAAGAAAATAAATTATTTAAATTTCATTTTTTTATAACACATCGATTGGAGAGACTTAAAAGATAGCATTATAATAAATAAACAACCCCAATAATGCTCTATTTGTGCACCTAATCATGCGGCAAACAAAGCCCACACTCAATAATATTGTATATCTACCAATAAGCACAATCATGTAGACCAAAGGGACAAATCTGAAAGCCTGGACACTGATAGGCTTCAGAAAACAACTTTTTTTTTAATTGGCTCTCATGAGGAACAGTGCGCATAAACCTGCTACTCCGCTCACCTTGAATCCATATAACAAAATAAAACTTTTTGTGCGAATGAGATCCGGTAGCATTTCCTTTCTTACTGAAATGTCTCGTACTCCAAACTCACAGACCAAAAAAAAAAAAAAAAACTCTTTGTCGTCATTTATGTAACTTTTTCCCACACAAAATCATGTTCGACCAACCACCAAGAGATTTATGGTCGGTGATTGGATATTTTCTCCCGTACTGAAATATCTAACACTCTAAGTTCTCTGACCCAAATAAAAAAGCCTTTGCAACCATTTATATTTTTTTAACACACATTTTAACAAAATCATGTTGGACAAAAAAGAGATTTATGGCCCGGTGATTGGACATTTTCTCATGAGATTTATGGACAAAAAAAAAAAGTCTTTGCAACCATTTATATAACATTTTTTTTCACACAAAATCGTGTTGGACCAACAGCTAGAGATTTATGGCCCCTTGATTGGACNCTGCTAATTTCACTAAAATTAAAGAATGAGGGCATATAGTTCATTCCACGATTGCATTTCTTTTTGCTTGGTCTAGAACCATGTGGGGTTGGAATGATGTAAAACTTGTTTGGTGAGTTTAAGGGGTGTCAATCTTTTGTGGTAAAAAAAAAAATTTTCTTAATCCACCCTTGGTTGCACACCACCAATTACAAGCAAAATATCTATATTTAATCAGGGTGCTTACTAACTATATTTTAATCAAATATATCAAACATGTTTTGATTCAAATCAAAACAAAAAATATATATATATATAAAATATAATGCAAATGTAATCAAAATGGACTCTAAATTTAAGTGATTGCATTGCACTCATTTTAAAATTAAAATAAATCCAACAGATTTAAGAATCGTTCTAACAAAAAATTTGTTGAGGTTGACCTGATAAAGTCTCGTCTACTAGTTTTGCTATTTTTTTACCAAATAAATCATAAAGAATTAAAAAGAAATGTTACATAAATTTGGATATTATTGGGTTTAAGAAAAGTGCTTATCAAAAGCACATATGCACTCATTCTCTATCATGTTAATTAGTGTCAAGATAATCTAAATTTGAGAACCAAATTGAAATTTATTTCAGTAAGTTTCAGTTTGTGGATTGAATTTTGTGAAACTTCAAGTGGTGAAGTACTTTACTTTCGATTTGACCAACCTGGAATAAAAGAGTAATTGAGTCAAGCCAACTCATGAGATATATCATGCTCAGCATGATAAATGACGCTTGAGTTCAGCATCATAAGCTACTGAACCAAACATAAGCCAAATTCCACTCAACTCATTAACCTCTGAATTAGCTCATTTAAAAAATATTAATATTAAATACAATAAATATATGATATTCATTTTATAAAATTTGACATGAGTTGTAAGATTACCTCTTGGCCTAACTTCAGCCCTAATCCTTTCTCCTCTCCATTTGGCTTTGGAACAGCAACAGTAGCTTTTCCTTGGTGAAAGAGACTAATTTCAGAGTACAAGTAGCACTGTTCATAATTTTATTTGTTGCTTCGGAAGCAAGGGCATATCTGCAAGACTGAGAAGGTACAAAATCAAATTTTAAGAAAATGAGGGGGTAAATTCCAACAATATCCTCTCTTAATACCAACAAGATCCATCTTTGATGCTGGGCCACACACATATCTTAAAAAGCACAGGCTGTAAAGCATAGTAAGCATTTACAAGTACGCAGGCCCTCACATGTGTGCAAGCCTGTGAGCTGTAAAATTTGCAGCGGAAATAATTAAGAAATTATTGTCACATATTGTCTCTAGCACGTGCCGCCTTCTTAATTCAACTAAATTTAATCCTTCAATGTCAGAAGAACAGAAAATATGAGAGAATATGTGATATAGCAAAAAAGAAAAGAATGCTGATAGTATTATAGCTGTACTAGTAAAAATAAATAGGTGTGCTAAAAATTCTTACTACGCCAACCATAACTATGGTGTATTTGTTTTTATGGAATTACCCCCTGAACTTGTAATTTTTATTTTTTTTTTCTGAAATAGGGTCATAAGAGTAAATAGGAATTGCTTATGCTCCTGTATTTGAAAAGAAACATGAAGAATCCAAGAAAACCTTTTGAAACTTGTGTCAGTCGGGGACATAATGGATTTAAACCCACGAGACTGGCTTCATACCAACTTTGAATCTTAAATATCAAATTGTATCTTGTTTATTGAGGTCCTTCGAAGCCAGTAAGGACAAAGGATGTTTTGAGATTTATACCCAAGGTTATGAGGCAAGGAAAAGTTTCATGTGAAAGACTATTTAGAGATGACGAATCTTTGAAAGGATATATTTATTGTGAAAAGAAGAGCAAAGGAATGCATGACAGAAGTATTTAATCTTTGGCCTAATAGAAGGAGAGGTGTATTTCTTGTAATTTAATTTGGAGCATCTGCATACATACCAAACAATTCTTATGAATTTACATATCTAACTGTAATAACAGAAATTTAATATTATAATAAGAATAATAATAAATGAATAAATAAATACATTCAGATGTGTCGAATTAAATTAACCGTCAAGACGGTTCATTGAAGTGAAGTTAAGGGGGAGCTTCTATGGGTCCTTTCGTTTATAGCCTACAGAGAGTGAGAGAGCAAGAGAGAGAGAACAAAGAAATCGAGGGCAGGAAAAAGAAGAAGAAGAAGAAGAAAATAGAGAAAGTAGGACGTCGCATCTTGAGTGCATGGGAGGCTTTGACTCTTGCATAGCCAAAGGAAGAAACCCTAGCCAAAGGGAGGAAGGGGGAGGAGATCGACTCAGTGTCTCTGATGAATCGAGCCCAACTTAAAAGAAGAAAAAGTTAAGGGAAGAAGTGTGTGGTTCTGTAGAAAAAATAAGAAGCAGAACAAGCGCTCGAAGTTGCATGAGGAAGGTGAGGCACGGCTTCGTGTTTGAAGTGGAGAGTCAGCCCGACGATACCCTGGTTGAGTAAATCTTGTGGGAGGAGGAAGGACAAAGGATCTTGAGTGATGTGTTGGATTGAGACGAGATTGAAAGAAGAGGATGAAGAAGAGGGAGATCATGAGCGTGCAGGTTAAGGTAGCCGACTCAAGCTTAATAAAGTAAGTATAAGATTTTACTTAGGTTATCTATTAAATTTTATAAATGTGATTATTTAATGAATGTTAATAGAAAGTTCAATTGATAAGAAAAGAAATTCAACAAAGAGAGATTTTGTTTCGAGAACAATGAGTGATTCACTTTGAAATATAGCTTTTATTAAGTTAAAGTCTGATTTATTTAATTTAGAATTAATATTTTATAAAATATTAATTTATAATACCAATTAAGGTTGAAGAGCATTTAAACCTATAAGATTGGACATAGAGAGTTAGAGAGACAAATAAGCAAGTTTAAAATGAGTAATTACTTTCTACATGTACTAATTGATGTTATTTATTTAATAAAGAATTTCATTATTGCTTCAGATATTTAATTTTATAATTATATACATGTTGTAAGTTAAATGAAGTATTGAAATGATAAGAAAGAAAAATGATTGTTCAAAATCTTTACAAGGAAGTAATTTAAATAAAATATAAAGTAAAAGCTTAAAGTTATTCAGGATTATCCCTATATGGTACTGGAAGGAGATGCAATGCACCCGTGCACGAAGAAGAAAATGAAAATGGTAAAGGTGTATCTTCATGTGCAAAATTTTGAGGTTACCTACATTTAGAATTTTGACGATATATTCGGGTATGACGGTAATCCTGATATGACTTTTTTAAAAGGTTAAAAATGATAAATACTTAAATTGAAATGGGAATGGTTAAATTTAAAAGAAAAACTTACAATATAATTAACTAATGAATTACATTTCTTTTAGTCAGTGACACAGAATTTGCATACTAATTTAATGTATAATAAGATTGAAATTGTTCACTAAGTCGTATAAACTTAGGGTCCATTTGGGGCAGCTTATTTGGTGTAGTGGCTTTTTGAAAACGCACCTAGCCTGTTTGGGTAAACTGTGTTTTGGCAGCTTATGCGTTTTCAAAACGCATAAAACAGCATTTTCACATCGCACATATCTAAGTGTGGTGGCAGCTTTCTGGCAGCGGTCTGGTTTTTCCAAAAAAATAAAATTTGTAATAGCCACCGCACCTAACTTATCAGCAGATTATTCAATAAGCTGCAGCTACCTCAAACAGACCCTTACTGTTTATGTTAATTGTTTCTTTCAGCTGAAACACTAATTGGTATGTCTAACATGAGGGATTTAGTTTATAGGAGAAGAATTACTACTCATAAATATTATGTTGTGTATTGTCATTGTAGTCATTACAATGTTTACTTCTGAGTAGTGATAATGTTGTGCATTGATTGAAATGTTCTACTAGAAGACTATTGTTTTTGGCTGATTTAAATTTTCATTTAGTGTATTTTGTAATTTCTTAGTGGCTTTTTTATTTATTAAAAGTCACTAAATCTTTTGAAAAATAAATGAAATGTTAATATCATCCGACCGCAATTCGTGACTTAGTTAATTCTAAGCTATCAGGTCGAGTCGTGATAAAAGTGATATCAAAGCAATTAGGTTTGAATCCTGATAAAAAAAAGTCATTACGTAGATTAATTTAATTAATATATAATATTAATGAAGTATTAAATTGAATCTATTTATAACATTGCTTATGATATTTCATAAATATGGAAAATCATGGGGACAAAGTTACAGATGATGGGGTAGAAATTGAAACACCTCCACAGATTACTATAAACAAAAATACTTTTGTTGGGATGAAGACTGCAGTAATTCAAATGAATAAGAACTTTTAGACACATGTTAGTTTCTAGTAAGGTAGACCAGATTGACAAGTATTAAAAGTTATTTCCAGATATAAGAACACTTTTTTTTTTAAGAAAGTTCAGTGGATGTTGAGAACTGACTGCTGAGAGTGAAAAAGATTTCAAATTTATTGTCTCACCCTCCATAGAGAAGAATAACACTGGCCCCTTTTTCCTTGGAGGGAAAAACAAAGAGATGGTGGTGGTGACAGTTTGAGGAGAAATTTGGGGGTAGATCCAGCCACTTGATACAGTAGGATGAATTCATGAACACACTTAGAGACCCGTTCATACCACTTTCAACTAGAAGGCAAATGCAGAACAAATTTATCAGACTAGCGCGGAAAAATCAGTCAATTATGTAATATGAAGCTGAATTCACCATGCGTTCAAGGTATACACACCAGTTGATTCCAAAAGTGGAGGAGAAATGTCATAGATTATTGTTTGGGTTGAAGGATATGATTAGGAAGCCATTGATTTCTTTTGAAATCAAGTATTACTGTTTTAGTGGAGAGGGTCAAGAGATTGAGTTGGATTTACAAGCTACCCAAAGAAGGATGAACTTTAACAAGTGGAAGATTTGCGAGAGATCCAGGATTCTTTAGAACTTTCAGAGCACGCAGTCCTTCCAATAAAAAAATACAACTTCTATGAAAACCAAATCAAGCAGCGTTGGCAGCTAGTCTGAAGTAAGAAATTTGACAAGTGTGGGCAGTCTAGCCAGGTTGAGTGTCTTTCTGGATCCAACACATTTTTTGGTGTCATCAACCAAGACATATGATAAAGAATTGCTCTATATTGGGACAAAGGGCAGTGTTGCACCATCGCAGAGAGCTTTGGCAAGCCGCAGGTTGCTGAGTCTTCTTGATAAATATCTCATTTTAAAAACATAATGTCCACCCTGGAATTTATGCACTTTCATAGCAGGAAGCTAAAGACTCCTTTAAAATTTATCACATGTATGTTTTACATTCAAGAAATTTTTAACCAAGTGCATCTTTAACCATAATTGAATTCATATCAAGTCATGTCATTCATAATATCATGTAAGAATTTAAATTCATTAAAAAGTCTAGCCGAAATGTTAAATGCAATGGTTTTAATGAAAAGTATCATATATCTTCAAAATAAACCAATAAAAGCATTGTTTGATTTAGAAGCATCAAATTCTTTTATAGTTGAGAAATTATTTAAATTGATGGAATTGAATAGTAACTTAATGTCTGCAATATTATCTGCTAGAATGTCAAATGACACTTCTATGAAAATTAATCAATTGTGTGAGGTAAAGCAAATGATTGGTTGAAAGAATTTTGATGCACAACTATTGTGTTACCCTTAGTAGAATTTGGGATAATTTTAGGCATTGATTTGTTGTCCAAAAGCTTTGTTACAATTGACTACAATAAAAAGATTGTCACAATAAACATAAATGGTGAGATAGAAGTCAAATTTTGCGGTGATTGGCGATTAGCATTCATGATAATTACCTGTTCGAAAGCTTTCAAACTGCTGAATTGTGAAAACCAAGATTTTTTGCTCATGTGATAGATACCTCTAAGGAAGTAAAATCTTTGAGTGATATTTCAGTGGTAAGGGAATATCCAAAAGTTTCTCTTGATGACTTACCAGGGTTACCTTCTGTGAGAGAGATCGAATTCACTATTAAGCTACTATCAGGTTCTGAGTCAGTATTCAAGTCACTCTATAGAATGGAAGCTAAGGAATTACAAGAGTTGAAAAGACAATTGCAGGAATTGCTAGATAGATGGTTCAGCGTGAATGCACCTCACCTTAGAGAGCTTCAATGTTATTTGTGAAGAAGAATGATGGGAGATTCACGATGTGCATTCAGGAAGTTGCAAAGACTCATTGTGAAAAAGAAGTATCCATTGTCGAGGATTGATGACTTATTTGATCAATTAGAAGAGGTTTCTATAATCTCAAAGATTATTCTAAGGTCGGGTTATGACCAGTTGAGGATTAAATATGAAAATATAGTGAAGACAACTTTCAAGACCATATATGAGAACTATGAAGTTGTGATGATCCAATTTGGAGTGGATCTAATAAATAAGATCTTCAAGCAATTTTTGGATACTTTTGTGATTATCTTTATAGATGATATTTTGATGTATTAAAGGGATGAAGCCAGCCATAGAGACCATTTGCATGATGTTCTGTATATTTTAAAGGAGAACACACTTTATGTTAAATTTTCTAAATGTGAATTTTGGCTTAAAAGTGTTGCTTTTCTTGGGCATGTTATAAGTGGAGATGGCATATATGTGAATCATAATAAGATCAAAACGATTGTAGATTTGTTTACAAAATGAATTGGGTCATGTATGTGCAAATTACCATGTTAGTATTAGAATGACTTTATATGAAGCTTTGTATGGAAGAAAGTGTTGGACACCTTTATGTTAGGCTAAAGCAGGTCAAAGAAAAGTCATCAGAGCCAACTTGGTTGATGATGTTACTGAAAATATTAGACTAATTAGAGATAGACAAAAGATGGTGTAGAATAGGCAAAGGAAATATTATGATGTTAAGCACAAACCAAATAAATTTGAAATTGAAGAGTATGTCCTTATCAAAGTCAGTCCATTGAAGGGTGTGCAATGTTTTGGGAAGACAAGAAAACTGATTCCAGGATATGTAGGTGCATATGAGATTGTGAAGATAATTTGAATTGTGGCTTCAAGATTAGTTTTAGTAGCTCATATGCAATGAGTGGATAATGTTTTCCACATTTGTTCACTTAGAAAGTATATTGCAGATTAATCAAGTAGGTTGATAGCTGACTCAATTGACATGCAGTCTGATTTGACTAATATAGAAGATCCGAGAAGGATTATGGAATATGAAGTCTAAAAATTTTGTAATAAGGAGATTCCATTTGTGAAGATTTTAATGGAAGTACGAATAAGCAAAAGATGTTATTTGAGAGAAAGTTTCAGATATGCAAGAAAGATGTTATTTGAGAGAATGTTTCAGATATGCAAGAAAGATATTCCCAACTCTTTAATTAAGGTATGTTTGCTTTTATATTAAATTTTTCAGATTTCAGTGAAATTTTATAAGGGAATATAGTAATAACTGAAATTTAAAATAATAATAATAATATATAAATAAACAAATAGATTTAGATGTATTAAATCGAGTTAACATCCAGATAAAGGTGTTACAATCAAATATAAAATGTTGATAGTAACTACAGGTACAATCACTACAGAAAATTAATTAATTAGCGACAGATCTAGCGTCAGAAATTTTTTGACGCAAATTTTAGCCTCAAATTTGCATCTATTTTTTCGTAAAAGATTAGGAATGGCTTGTGCGTGGAATACTTTCGATGCAAACTGTTTGTGCCAACTTCAACATTGTCGATTCGTCAACGCAAATATTTTAAGTTGAAATTAGTATATTGATAAATTGTCAACGAAACATATTTACTTAATAGTGTCAAACAGTCAGACATTATTTTTGACACTAACAGATTGGCGCAAAAATAGTCTGACACAAATTTGACACCACAACAACAATAACAAAGCCTTAATCCTACTATGTGGGGTCGGCTACATGAATCTTTTTTCTCCATTGCGTCCAATTTAGTGTCATATTTTCATGTAGTTCTAAAACACAAATTCGACACTAATGCACTAAAATTTTAACCCTGCATGCCCCAACCTCATTCGCGCCCTGCGCTGTTCCATAGCTTTCAGCCATGGCGATTAGGTTTCTCCACTGAAAGTCCAACTTGTGAGTTTTTACTTTTATCTTATTTGAAGCTTTCCTTTATTTCTTTTTTTTTTTTTTTTTTTTTT
>JXCR01124496.1:93937-109033 GCA_002079205.1 Phalaenopsis hybrid cultivar | reverse complement strand
TATATATATATATATGTTTACTTGAATCAAAAAGTACTTGATGTTAGGAGTTATAATATTGAAATGGAAAAGAGGAAAAGGATACTTACACAAAGGAAGCAAACTAATTTTTTTTAAGGCAATGAATGGTATAATTATTTGTTTGAGTTATTTTAATTATTGATCATTAGATATATGAAGTCTTTCTTTTAGAATAAACTTTTATAATTATATGCACATTTAATTAATAGGTAATAATCAATAAGTGAAGTGGAGGTTTAACTTATTTCAGAGATCTCTTTAAATCAATGAGAGAAATTATTTTCTTATATGTGCTAAACTTAAATTTTATGAAATAATGATTTTTTTAATGTTTTAAATATTTATTTTATGCATGTTGTAGCTTAGGAATTAAAAGAAATGAATGAGAAAATGAAAATTGAATGTTTAATGACTTTAAAAGTAGATAATTTAAAGGAAATGAAATGATAAGTAACTATTTAATTCATACAAGATTACCCCCATATGGTATTGGCAAGCGATGTAATGTACTATGCATGTTAAAAGAAATTTGAGTACAACCTTAGGGTACCTTCGAGTACAATATTGAGGGTGTATTCGAACATATGTGCATTCGGGCACATTTACGAGGATATATTTGGTTATGACGGTAATCATGTGATGATTGTTAAAGAGTTTAAATTGATAAATATTTAAAGTGAAACGGGAAGGGATAATTTGAAGTTTTAAAGAAATGAACTGTATTTTTTTTTTGTCATTCATACTTAGCATATCATAAGAATTTAATGCATATTAGAATATAATTACTCACTAAGGGTCTGTTTAGAGCAGATTATTTGTTAAGTTTGTGTTTTCAATATGCCACCATATCGTTTGTTTTCTCTATATTCGGTGTGTTTTGTGATACACTGGTTTTGTTTTGTAATAAACACAAGTTGTGAGTTCAACCTTACGGCCTGTGTTTGGAGGAATTTTCTTACTTCTCTGCCCTCCCGTCGTGCTTGCCCTCATCCCGTGCCCTAGGTACCTCTTCAATCCTCTCCTCCGCCCTCATATCGTGGCTTCTATCGCTAAACAAGGGCTCCCTCTCATGCGCCTCTCTCAACCGTCTATCTTAACCAATGCATTTCTCATCCTCCTCTCTGCGATTCGTGGTTGTGGTGCTCTGTAAATAATATCGTTGCCTTCCTTGTGGTGATTTTTGATGGAATGGCTTTCTGTACTTTTATTTGGCATTCTCCTTTGTTGTGAGAAGTTTGCAGTGCTCTAAGAGTAATATTATGCTCTTTCTTGTGGTGAATTTCGAAGGAATGGCTTTTTCTGTGAGTTTTTTCCTTTCTCCATTTTTTGTGCTTTCTCTTTGAACTGCTGCCTTTGGATGGGTGTTGGATGTTAGACTTAGGTGTTGGACGTAAATGTGTGTGTTGGTGGTTGTTTCATGCTTGAGAGTGCTTTCTTCATATTATTTTTTTTATAAATAGAATGTTTGATGAAGAATCTGGGAGAACAATTGGTTTTAAATGTTCTTCAGACTTTAAGTTTGCTGCTTAATGAAAGCAATAATTTAAATGTTGAATTTATAAAATGTATTCACAAATGCAGTTATAAAAGCATGATGTGTGTGTGTCTCTCTCTTTAATATGTTCCCAAAGAGCAGCTTTTTTGACTAGATGCACTCCAACAATTCTTATGTGTGTGTCTCTCTCTATTGTTGCCTTCAGTTGAGTGTTGGTGATGCAAGCTGACTTGTCATCTTGGTGATGCATTATATAATGTTAGCTCATAAACATAGCTATTATGATCAGTTAATAAAGACTATGCTCTAGTAACTTTTTTCAATGGGCAGACAGTTCGACTGATTCCACTACGGATAGTGATCGGGGTTGGATGGTACCCCTAGAAGATGACGTTGTTTGTGACATACATTGTCTTGATTTTTAAATTAATATTATCATTTTTTTCCTTTTTTAGTACACTTATACTCATTGTTATGTGAGGTGTGTATATTATTTTTCTATTATTCTGAAGTGAATTTTTGTTTCTCAAGTATTAAATGTATCGCTATGACAACCATGTTGCAAACAACACTACTGCACAGAGGTAGAATGGTCATTTATCAAAAAATTGCTGCAAATCAATTATTTTCCAAGCGCACAAACTAAACAGTCAGTCAGCTTATTTGGATTAGCTGTTGATCAACAGCTTATCTAGATCAGTTACTCACCAACAGATTATTGATATGTCGCAGATGTCTCAGACAATGCCTAAGTTATACCTATAATTGCAAATTAACATTTTCTTTTAGGAAATGAAATTTTTAGGTTGATATATCTGCTATGAGAGACATGATTTACTAGAAGAGGACAATCATTGGTACCTAGTTTTATGATGAGAGTTTCTCTTTAATTTTTCTATCAGATATTGTTATGTTGTTTATTATTAGCTTGAGTTGTTGTCTTTGAGTGTTATTATTTTTTAATGCTATAGATTTTATTAATTTTTTGGATTGATGGCTCTTTTATATGTATTGGAAGTTTTCAAAATATCGATAGGTATATGTTAATACCGTCTGACTGCAGTTTCTACCTTAGTTAATTCTAAGCACTGGGTTGGATTGTGACATTTAGGTTAGTTCACATATAACCTCCTATGTATATATGTTTAGGTGAGGGTTTCACCTCCATCTAGAAATGTATACCCTTTTCTTACCTTTTAGACTAGAATGTTCCCTAATTTACTTAACTCAATCCTATTTTTAACTAACCTTATCAATTTCAATTCAATCCTAACCAAATCTAACACAATCCTTTTAAATTCAAACTCAACCCTAATCTTATTCAAACCCAAATTCAAATTCAATCCACTAAAGATCCAACTTAAATTCAAATTATTTGTCAAGCCTGATTTAAACTCTATACCATTCCTATTGTCAAATGTTGGGCTCAAAGATTTTTGAAACTCAAGTGAAGTTATCCTATGTTCAAACTAATTTTTTTATCGAAGTCTTCAAACCTTGTTATCTTATAGACATTCATTAATGAATAAGAGTGTTAAGTTTTCTTAGAAGTAATTCTTGAGATATAATTAATTATGATGGAGCCCTCTCATAGGGATACCATACCCAAAATTAAAATAAACCTTATCTTACACCCGTAAGGTAAGGGAAGTTTTCGTAGATCCACAAATCACAAAAATTTTCCTCATCTAAATGATTAGATCCATTCTAAGGTAATATTTCTATATTTTGAAATTGTATATTATTCTTCGAATACTGTATCCACTCATTTCGATATAAATCTTTCGAGGTCTATGGTGGTTATCTAACCAAACAAATAAAAAGTATCTGGCCAATGAGAAATATAAATATAACTTGAATCAGCTCCATCAACAAAAAAAAAAATTGCATGTGTGTATGTCCACAAAATTTAACAATACGAAACAATATAATTAATCGAAGAATTATTAGATCATAAGTATTAAGTAAAACATCTTTAAATTTCACTATAATAATATCCATACAAAATAAATAGGAAAAAGATAGTTCCTTAATTGCATACTTATGACTCATTCAATAGCATGAGCCATTATCCTCAGCATAAAAAGAAAGAAAACAACGAAGAGCTTTGTATGCAAGGCAATTTAGGCACTAAAAAAAATAATCAATTCACCTATAACTCAACTTTTTCAGCTCTCGCATGATCGCATCATTTACTCGTGCCTTAGTATCCACGTGCATAAAGCACAAATTCCATGGACCTTATGTCCTCATGCAAGGCACGTGTGAGGCACGCTCGTGACTTGTGTCCTCTGCTTGCGCTAGGATTCCACCCATGATTGTATCCTTGTATCTAATGTCGATGCCTCTAAGAATCAACATTAGTTCATCTTCCTACTCATGGATGGCATGACGGTGCTCCAATTTTGCTATCTATGGCAGCAACCTTCCATTTCAGTCGGGTGTTTTTCCTCTGTCACTAGTCGTTCTCACAAGTTTAGTGTTGTGCCCTTTCACTTCCCCTAACTCTCAAATTGTAGGTTTGGATTATTTCTCTCTCTATCTGAATCCTTAGATGTTTCAATACTATGATGCATCATATTAGTAACTCCTTTCTCTTATGATCAATGTTTAAAATCAAGCAATACGAAGCGCACATTGAGGCTTTTCCTTTGATCAATGCTTCAAATAAAGCAATAATAAGTGTGCGTTGAGGTACGGCTCGACGCATTTCTCTGAAAAACCACAATTAGACTTATGCCTTATTGATACAAGTTTAGCGTACACAAGACATTTATTGAGGCGTGCCTCAATCCAAGCATCGCCTCAGTGCACACAAGACGCGATATAGATTAGGATTTTTTAATAAATGTTCAATATACTTCATGTCCACTCAGTAACCCTCATTTAACTCACACAAACCTCTAGGTCTATTACCCAATCAAAAGAAATTGTCAACCTTCTATTCATTCCCCTGCCACCCTCCTCTAATGTTGTTGTGGGTCTTCTCAACAATCATCACTGGGTTCTTTGCAACAGATGTCGACATCCCTCCATGCAGCCCATCCATTGTCATCCCTCCTTTTAGTACTAGTCGTCACTAGCCCTCTTTCAAACCTATGAAAATAGCCCTCCTTACAACCATTCTTGTCTCCGCTGCTGTCATTACATCCTAAATGTTTTTTTTCGTTCCATTCGTAATCTCAAAACCATAAATTTGCTCTCAATCAAATTTATTTAATTTGAACACTTCTTATCTTTGTGATTTGAAAATATTTCAATTTTTAAACATAACATTTTCATTTTAGACTTTTGGAAAAAATGGTTATAGTCAATAAGAAATCCATAACGAGCCATAGAAAGAATTTGGTATAGAGAGATAATGTATAANAGAGGGCGTTATAAGGAAGAATGAATACTTATTTGGCTTACACAATAATATTGCACCCTATGCCAAAGTGTCGGAAATATTAAAAGAGAATATTTGAAAATATAAGAACAAGTCAGCAATGTCAAAACATCTAACACAATGAAAATTATGTGATAGAGTTGATGTTGTCTCTTATTTAAGACCAAAAAAGTTAGGGACTCATATTTCTTACCACCAAAATCTATTAAAGATCCAAGAGATCCCATGCAAACTATATAGTAGATGTGGAGGATGACAACCGTCCTGGAGAGGAGGTAATTGTAGGTAAGAAGATATCTCCAGAGAATGATAGATAGGTACACAAACGTGTTTGTATTTAGAGATTTTTTATGCGAATTAAATTTTATTCAATGTGGTAGCCTCCCCTTATTCCTTTAATTTCATTGATGCTTATGGTCAAGGCTTGAAACCCCCATATATTTATAAATTTAGGACATAGGTTTTAAAAGAGGAACTAAGCCATATAGAGAGAGAGACATGAAGAAGATTAAAATGAGTTGGACTTATACTAGAGTAACAATCATGTCTAATAAGTAAACAAATATAAAAACATAAGTTTGATTAAAATTTTGATAAATAACCCTTATAATACTATTTTCAAAAATCGGTCGAATCATCTGATCGAGGAAAAAATGTAGAGTACATTTCCACATTAGTTTAATAAAGTGTAAAGGAGATTGGAGAGCATTTGATAGCCATTTTATAATAGGTAATGCTAGTGTTTATGAGAAATCTAAGCTTAAGCTAATGAAAAAGAGAAAACAAGTATATTGAATATCTTATGTTGCATACTGCATAGACTTGATTATAGAGAAGCTAGATGACTTTCCCTAATATAAGAACACTCTAACTAAAATATAAGAGATTAGTAAAGTTATTTATAACCATTGATGAGTATTATTTTTTATGAGAAACTTTTCTAAAAAGACTTATGCGTCCTAATAGAAAAATATTTGATAAATCTATTGACTCACATGGCATATTGGAATTTAAGCAATCAACAGAGATAATATTCACTTGGGTTCAATATCTAGGTTGTGCATGGGTAAAAAAAGCTAAGAGAAAATAAGTTAAGAAAAAAATAANGGTGTTAAAAGAGGAACTAAGCCATATAGAGAGAGAGACATGAAGAAGATTAAAATGAGTTGGACTTATACTGAGTAACAATCATGTCTAATAAGTAAACAAATATAAAAATATAAGTTTGATTAAAATTTTGATAGATAACCCTTATAATACTATTTCAAAAATCGGTCGAATCATCTGATTGAGAGAAAAATGTAGAGTACATTTCCACATTAGTTTAATAGAGTGTAAAGGAGATTGGAGAGCATTTGATAGCCATTTTATAATAGGTAATGCTAGTGTTTATGAGAAATCTAAGCATAATCTAATGAGAAAGATAAAATGACTATATTGAATATCTTATGTTGCATACTGTATAGACTTGATTATAGAGAAGCTAGATGACTTTCCCTAATATAAGAATACTCTAACTAATATATAAGAGATCAGTAAAGTTATTTATAACCATCGATGAGTATTATTTTTTTTGAGAAACTTTTTTAAAAAGACTTATGCGTCCTAATATAACAATATTTGATAAATCTATTGACTCACAGGGCATATTGGAATTTAAGCAATCATCAGAGATAATATTCACTTATGTTCAATATCTAGGTTGTGCATGGGTAAAAAAAGCTAAGAGAAAAGAAGTTAATAAAAAAATATTTTAAATAAAAGGTCTTGGTCAAGAGTCATATGCAATAACAAAACCACAAGGCTATTGATTCAAAATTTGAGAATGGTGGATGTAATGAAAAAATCTGCCATGGTTTCTATTTACAATGCAATGGACAAAATCGTGGAGTTAATATCACAAAACTTAAGAGAATATGAGGTTGTATATAGNTTGATTCAAAATTTGAGAATGGTGGATGTAATGAAAAAATCTGCCATGGTTTCTATTTACAATGCAATGGACGAAACCGTGGAGTTAATATCACAAAACTTAAGAGAATATGAGGTTGTATACAGGGAAATTTGAGATATTATTGATGAAAAATGAGAGCATCAACTCCACTGTTATTAGCATTTTGCTAAATATCTCTTTAACACTCAATTACAATATGCGAAGAATAAGTCTTCCAATCATCAGATAAATCGGGGTTATATGATTGCAAAGATAAACTAATTACTGGCCCAACCGAGAGGATAACTTATCATATGCAACTTACCATTTAAGAATAAAACAATTTTCTTTGAGCTGCAACAAACTAAAGATATTATTGCAAATATTCTCAGCATAATTTTTTAATATTTAGTATATTCATTGAAATAAGAAATGGCCATCCAAATTCTGAATTTTTAAGTTTTAATCATATTGTTTCTTTTCAAATATAGTTGAATAGTGAATCTAATTTGGTAATGATACTTCAGAATTGTAGCATTTTATTGTAAGGTTATTGGGACTTACATGCTCTTCATCTAGATGGAAGCACAACTCGAGCATATATAACAAAGTCCACACAAAAAAGAAAAATCATCCAACGATCTTAAGCATGAATTTCTTAGTGTACATCATGTACAATAAGAATTTAAAAGATATAGATCGAAATATAAAAAGTTATAATAATGACAAGGATCACCTACTTTATGAAAATATGATATCAAATGATAACGACAATGAGAACACACTAAGTTATAACAAGAAGATAATAATGATAATTTCTTAGTAAAGATAAAAAATAAGACTAGTATATCAAACATAAAATGAGATAACAAGACATATTATCCATAAGAAAATTAAGTATTTATAGTTATCTTAAACTTTAAATAATATATTTTTTATTATTTTAATTGATCATTATTGATTAGGAACGAATAAATGAGATTTGAGAGAAGATTGTTGATTATGACAAGTGATGCCAACTCGAGTGATGAAAGTATTAGACAATATGGGCGAGAGAAATTTATTATACAAAACTTATCTGATGTCTTACATTGATTTGATAACTAAGTTAATTTCATATGATGTTTTATGTTATGTTAGTTAGATCAATTAATACATGCATTATACTTCCACTCTGCACAATTACTACAACATGATAATTTATGGGTTGTGCATGTTGTTACTTGATATAGGCATCAAGATTTAAAAGGCAAAATCAAGAACTGAAATGGTTTGCCATAAACAGGTGATGTATGATAAAAGTAAAAAAAAAAAAAACTAGTAAAATTATATATAATTCATAAATATGATAATCTCGTAACATATTAAGTTAATTCATCATTATGAAATCATAAATCACAAATCTTGATCTAAAATATTAACATAAAATAAAAGTTTGAAATAAGTTTTAAATAAGTACTCAAAATTTAAACAGGTCATATGTAATAATCATTTTTTGAGAAATTTGATAAAAAAATTGGCTGACTTAAAATTANCTGTTATTAGCATTCTGCTAAATATCTCTTTAACACTCAATTACAATATGCGAAGAATAAGTCTTCCAATCACCAGATAAGTTAGGGTTATATGATTGCAAAGATAAACTAATTACTGGCCCAACCGAGAGGATAACTTTTCATATGCAACTTACCATTTAGGAATAAAACAATTTTCTTTAAGCTACAACAAACTAAGGATATTATTGCAAATATTCTCAGCATAATTTTTTAATATTTAGTACTTTCATTGAAATAGGAAATGGCCATCCAAATTCTGAATTTTTAAGTTTTAATCATATTGTTTCTTTTCAAATATAGTTGAATACTGAATCTACTTTGGCGATGATACTTCAGAATTGTAGCATTTTATGTAAGGTTATTGGGACTTACATGCTCTTCATCTAGATGGAAGCACAACTCAAGCATATATAATGAAGCCCACACAAAACAAAACAAAAATCATCCAACGATATTAAGGATGAATTTCTTAGTGTACATCATGTACAATAAGAAATTAAAAGATATAGATCTAAACATAAAAAGTTTTAAGGATGTCAAGGATCACCTACTTTATGAAAATATGATATCAAATGATAATGACAATGAGAGCACACTAAGTTATAACAAGAAGATAATAATGATAATTTAGACTAGTATATCAAGCATAAGATGAGATAACAAGACATATTATCCATAAAAAAATTAAGTATTTATAGTTATCTTAAACTTTAAATAATATATTTTTTATTATTCTAATTGATCATTATTGATTAGGAAATAATAAATGAGATATGAGAGAAGATTATTAATTAATTATTTGTTATATTTTTATTTTGATCTATTGACATTGCTAAATTAGACAATAAGGGTGAGAGAAATTCATTATACAAAACTTATTTGATGCCTTACCTTGATTTGATAACTAAGTTAATTTCATATGATGTTTTATGTTATGTTAGTTGGACCAATTAATGCATGCATTATACTTCCACTCTGCACAATTACTACAACATGATAATTCATGGATTGTGCATATTGTTACTTGATATAGGCTTCAAGGCGAAATCAAGAACTGAAATGGTTTGCCATAAAGAGGTGATGTAGGCATAAGCCTCAAAAATTTAAAAAATAAAATAAAATTATATATAATTTATAAATATGATAATCTAGTAACATATTAAGTTAATTCATCATTATAAAACCATAAATCACAAATCTTGATCTAAAATATTAACATAAAATAAAAGTTTGAAATAAGTACTCAAAATTTAAATACGTCATATGTAATAATCAATTTTTGAGAAATTTGATAAAAAAAATTGGCAACTTAAAAATATACCTCAAATTTTGCATTACTCTGATTTAAACTGAGTTAATTTTATAAAATTTTGCAAGCCAAATTGAGTGATTTGATATACAAAACTATATGTAAATTATTAATGAATTGAAAGTTATAAAAATCAAAAGTTATAAGTTAGTTAAACTAATTAAAACTTAATTAATCATCCTTAATCTCACATTATTGTTCCCACCTTAGAAATATTTGTGTACGTAATACACACGTAACTCTGCGTGTGTACTCCGTTAATCCCGCAATATTCTCGTAATAACCTATGAATAACATCAAAACAGTACCCGCGATGGTTATTGAAAGATTATTAGGGTTATAGGATATTGAAATAATACCCAATAACCTTCCAATAATCTGGGAAGTGGAGGCTGTTAACCACGCGTGCTTATTACTTAATATTTCCCCATCTTCTCTCTACATACTCCTCCCTCCCTCTCGTTTCGGAAAAAAATATTACATCAGTACTACACACGTAGATTAATGTGTGTAGCCAATAAAATCATGCCACGACACCCCACGCGACAGAAAAAAAAACGACATGATAACACGGAGAATATCCCCCCTTATTATTTATGTGTTATTCATGTGTTATTGTGTGTCATTCATGTGTTACTGATGTCTTATTGTGTTATTATAACACCAAGAATATTCTCAAAATACAATAACACATGAATAACACACAATAACACCAATAACACATGAATAACATGGGGGAATATTTCTGACAGAAAAAACGGTATGGTAACACGGGAGAATATTCCCCCATGTTATTCATATGTTATTGTGTGTTATTCATGTATTATTCATGTGTTATTATGTTATTATAATACTAGAAATATTCTCATAATACAATAACACATGAATAATACGATAGAATATTTATTTATTAACCCAACTTTTTTTTTTTTTCCTGTAGGGTGGATGCGTGGAGTGAATTCATTGGCTCCTTTAGGGAACGTGATGTAATATTTTTTGCTCGTTTCGTTCGGCAGAAGCACCAGTGGAGTACCACAGNAAAAACTAGTAAAATTATATATAATTCATAAATATGATAATCTCGTAACATATTAAGTTAATTCATCATTATAAAATCATAAATCACAAATCTTGATCTAAAATATTAACGTAAAATAAAAGTTTGAAATAAGTTTTAAATAAGTACTCAAAATTTAAACACTTCATATGTAATAATCAATTTTTGAGAAATTTGATAAAAAAAATTGGCGACTTAAAATTGTACATCAAATTTTGCATTACTTTGATTCAAATTGAGTTAATTTTATAAAATTTTGCAAGTCAAATTGAGTGATTTGATATATAAAAATATAAATAAATTATTAATGAATTAAAAGCTATAAAAATCAGAAGTTATAAATTAGTTAAACTAATTAAAACTTAATTAATCATCCTTAATCTCGTATTATTGTTCCCACCTGAGAAATATTTACGTACGTAATACACACGTAATTCTGTGTGTGTAGTGTGTTAATCCCATAATACCCTCGTAATAATCTATGAATAACATCAAAAAGAGTAAAGATTATAGTGGAGGCTATTAAGCACGCGTGCTTATTACTTAATATTTCCCCGTCTTCTCTCTAGATGATCCTCCGTCCCTCTCGTTTCGTTCGGCAGAAGGGCCAGTGGAGTACCACAAGCTGCAGGGCGCCAGACTTCTCGATCTCAGTTTCTCCACTCGTGTTCTTCGGTTCACCTCGCCTGTAAGGATTCCGCGGCACTTTCTACAGTGCCGGGNTATAAAATTTTGCAAGTCAAATTGAGTGATTTGATATATAAAAATATAAATAAATTATTAATGAATTAAAAGTTACAAAAATTAGAAGTTATAAATTAGTTAAACTAATTAAAACTTAATTAACCATCCTTAATATCACATTATTGTTCTCACCTGAGAAATATTTGCGTACGTAAAACACACATAATTCTGTGTGTACTGTATTAATCTCGTACTATCATCATAATAATAACAACAAAACAGTCCATATTGGAAGATTATAGTGGAGGCTTTTAACCACGCGTGCTTATTACTTAATATTTCCCCGTCTTCTCTCTAGATAATCCTCCGTCCCTCTCGTTTCGTTCGGCAGAAGGACCAGTGGAGTACCACAAGCTGCACGGCGCCAGACTTCTCGATCTCAGTTTCTCCACTCGTGTTCTTCGGTTCACCTCGCCTGTAAGGATTCCGCGGCACTTTCTACAGTGCCGGGCGAGCAGAAAGGCGAGCGGCCTGCGAAGTACCGCCGGCTAGGTTTCCGGGACAAAATGAGACAAAATCAGTGAGTACGAAACCTCTTTCACCCTATTTGAGACATTCCTTTCATTCCTCTTGTTTCTATTTTAAGTTTTGCCTCGCTTTTTCTCCATTGTTCATTCTGTACTCCGAATTCGTGTTGGAAGTGTCGTAAGTGATTTTTGAATTTTTATAGGAATTTTAGCATGATANTTCATTCCTCTTGTTTCTATTTTAAGTTTTGCCTCGCTTTTTCTCCATTGTTCATTCTGTACTCCGAATTCGCGTTGGAAGTGTCGTAAGTGATTTTTGAATTTTTATAGGAATTTTAGCATGATGTCATCGAAGAGAAAGAGGAGATTGAGAAGATAGAAAGAAGAGGGAAGAATTTTTTGTAGCTTCGGAAAGATAGACTGTGCCGAGAAGCCTAGATGAGGTAAGAAAGTTATTTTTTTTATTAAATTACCGTATGAACTAATATATTATGAATATTTAGGTAGTTTAAGGTTTCAGTTTGGTTACCTAAGCCGGCAATTTCGAAGCAAGCATATAACAAATCGTCTTAAAATGACTCCTTAAATTTAAGATAACATAATCCTATGCTAATTTTAGAAGAATAATTCAATTTACAAAAATCACTTGAATCTTAAAATTTAATATTATGTTTTATAGGTTCTTGAACTCAACATAAAAGTCATAGCAACCTCCAACTAGCTATCGAAGATTACGATTTTAGCGTGGCACCGAAGTGAGTAATTACATTTCTAAATTTCAGTAATCGTCTTTTTTTCAAAATGTATGTTGATTACATGTATGTTGCAGTTCGGTCAGATTTATATTACAATAGATTCTTCATATTTGCAGATATGAAAGATATGCATAAAAGGTATGTATGTGATGCATAACATCTATGATATACATGATGTGCACGATGGATTTGATAGGAAAGATACACATGATAGACACGATAAAAAAATTATATGCATGATATAAATAAGAGATATGTATGAGATAAATATATGAATGATATGAGAGGTACATAATGAAAATTGTATAACAGAGTAATCATAAGTATGCATATTAGTAGATTTCATAAAGATGTCTCAGAATAATATATGTATGAAGAATAAAATAATTTATATATGAATGTATATATGTGCGTGTTCAAAAGTGAAGTTCTCCCTCTAATGATACAGGCATGAGACGCCAGTGTACCCGCGAGCGTGGAGTTTTTCAGCCATCCAAGATAATTGTGATGATTAAATCATTAACTGTTGTGCTGACTAGATAATATCAGTTAGGGGCGAACAAACTAGAGCTTACTTCACCAGACAATTTTAATGTTTACATTACTAACCGTTGTGACAACAAAATAATATCGGTCGAGGGTAGGTAATGAGCTTTCCACCATAGACAATTGCGATGTGTAAATAACTAACTGTTGTGCCGACGAGAGCCAATGAGGCAATATAAGTCAAGAGTGTGTTAGTTTTGTTCATGGTGATTCTCACAGGGACAAATGTATATGTAAAAACTAAAAAGTAAAAGTAAAGTTAAAGTAAATGTTTGTAGAATATTGAGTATTTTCATTTAAAAAAGATCATTGATACATGCATTATCATTTATCAGATTTCTTGTAAGCATATATCAGATTGCTTATAAAAAATTTGAAAGTCCAGTATATTATAAAATTTGTTATAGATTCACATACAAATTAAATTCTTTTTTTTATATTATGTAGTTTAGAAGTGTGATTTCTCTTGAGTTATTTTTAGATTTTAAACATTTAAACATGATGAATAGAGTATGAGCAAATATTTATAAGGGGCAAAAACAACAACCAGAAATGTACAATTTTTTACTTATTAATTTTTATTGCTTTCTTTAGTCAATCTATTATGTATTCTTTTGAATATTGAATTGATAGTAATAGAAATAAAATATCATAAGTATACTTTTCACCATTTGACCATCTACTCCCNAACATCCAAATAAAGGTGTTACATTCAGATATAAAATTTTGATAGTAACTACAGGTACAATCACTACANAACATCCAAATAAAGGTGTTACATTCAGATATAAAATTTTGATAGTAACTACAGGTACAATCACTACAAAAATTAATTAATTAGCGACATATTTAGTGTCAGAAATTTTTTTACGCAAATTTTATCCTCAAATTTGCATATGTTTTTTCGTACAAGATTAGGAATGGCTTGTGCGTGGAATACTTACGATGCAAACTGTTTGTGCCAACTTCAACATTGTCGATTCTTCGACGCAAATATTTTACGTTGAAATTAGTATATTGATAAATTGTCAACGAAACATATTTACTTAATAGTGTCAAACAGTCAGACATTATTTTCGACACTAACAGATTGGCGCAGAAATAGTTTGACACAAATCCGACACCAGAACAACAATAACAAAGCCTTAATCCCACTACGTGAGGTCGGCTACATGAATCCTNTGTTTGTGCCAACTTCAACATTGTCGATTCTTCGACGCAAATATTTTACGTTGAAATTAGTATATTGATAAAATTTCAACGAAATATATTTACTTAATAGTGTCAAACAGTCAGACATTATTTTTGACACTAACAGATTGGCGTAGAAATAGTCTGACACAAATCCGACACCACAACAACAATAACAAAGCCTTAATCCCACTACGTGGGGTCGGCTACATGAATCCTTTTTTTTCCATTGCATCCACTTTAGTTTCATATTTTCATTTAGTTCTAAAACACAAATTTGACACCAATGCACTCAAATTTTAACCTCGCATGCCCCAGCCTCATTCGCGCCCTGCGTNTGAATCCTTTTTTTTTCCATTGCATCCACTTTAGTTTCATATTTTCATTTAGTTCTAAAACACAAATTTGACGCTGATGCACTCAAATTTTAACCTCGCATGCCCCAGCCTCATTCGCGCCCTGCGCTGTTCCATAGCTTTCAGCTATGGCGATTAGGTTTCTCCACTAAAAGTCCAACTTGTGAGTTTTTTACCAGCAAAATTGTGTCCCCGACGAGTCTTCTTCCACTCAAAGCTTAGGTAAACTTCTATCTTATTCGAAGCTTTCCTTTATTTATTTTTTCTTTTTTTTTTTT
>JXCR01124496.1:76457-89961 GCA_002079205.1 Phalaenopsis hybrid cultivar | reverse complement strand
TATATATATATATATATATATATATACTTTAATCGGAAAGTACTTGAAGTTTAGGAGTTATAATATTGAAATGGAAAAGAGGAAAAAGGATACTTACACAAAGGAAGCAAACTAATTCTTTTTTAAGGCAATGAATGGTATAATTATTTGTTTGAGTTATTTTAATTATTGATCATTAGATATATTAAGTCTTTCTTTTAGAATAAACTTTTATAATTATATGCACATTTAATTAATAAGTAATAATCAAGAAGTGAAGTGGAGGTTTAACTTATTTCAGAGATCTCTTTAAATCAATGAGAGTGATTATTTTCTTATATGTATTAAATTTAAATTTTATTAAATAATGTTTTTTTAATGTTTTAAATCTTTTAAAGTCATTAAACAATAATTTTTTATTTTCTCATTCATTTCTTTTAATTCCTAAGCTACAACGAAATGATAAGTAACTCTTTAATTCATACAAGATTACCCCATATGGTATTAGCAAGAGATGTAATGTACTATGCATGTTAAAGGAAATTTGAGTACAGCCTGAGGGTACCTTCGGGTACAATTTTGAGGGTGTATTCGAACATATGATGCATTCGGGCACATTTGCAAGGATACCTTTGGTTATGACGGTAACCTGTGATGATTGTTAAAGAGTTTAAATTGATAAATAGTTAAAGTGAAACGGGAAGGGATAATTTGAAGTTTCAAAGAAATGAACTGTATTTTCTTTTGGTCATTCATACTTAGCATATTATAAGAATTTAATGCATATTAGATTATAATTACTCACTTAGGGTCTGTTTATAGCAGCTTATTTGTTAAGTCTGTGTTTTCAATATGTCACCATACCGTTTGTTTTCTCTATCTTCGGTGTGTTTTGTGATACACTGGTTTTGTTTTGTAATAAACATAAGCTGTGAGTTCAACCTTGCGGCCTGCGTTTAGAGGAATTTTCTTACTTCTCTGCCCTCCCATCGTGCTTGCCCTCATCCCGTGCCCTAGGTGCCTCTTCAATCCTCTCCTCTGCCCTCATATCATGGCTTCTATCGCTAAACAAGGGCTCCCTCTCATGCGCCTCTCTCAACCGTCTATCTTGACTATTGCATTTCTACTCCTCCTCTTTGTGATATGTGGTTGTGGTGCTCTGTAAGTAATATCGTTGCCTTCCTTGTGGTGATTTTCGATGGAATGGCTTTTCTGTACTTTCATTTGGCATTCTCCTTTGTTGTGAGAAGTTTGCAGTGCTCTGAGAGTAATATTATGCTCTTTCTTGTGGTGAATTTCGAAGGAATGGCTTTTTCTGTGAGTTTTTTCCTTTCTCCTTTTTTTGTGCTTTCTCTCTGAACTGCTGCCTTTGAATGGGTGTTGGATGTTAGACATAGGTGTTGGACTTAAATGTGTGTGCTGGTGGTTGGTGGTTGTTTCATGCTTGAGAGTGCTTTCTTCATATTATTTCTTTGATAAATAGAACGTTTGATGAAGAATCTGGGAGAATAATTGGTTTTGAATGTTCTTCAGACTTTAAGTTTGCTGCTTAATGAAAGCAATAATTCAAATGTTGAATTTAAAAAAATTATTGACAAATGCAGTTATAAAAGCATAATGTGTGTGTCTCTCTCTTTAATGTGTTCCCAAAGAGCAGCATTTCACTGTAGCATTTTTGACTAGATGCACTCCAACAATTCTTATATGTGTGTGTGTCTCTCTATTGTCGCCTTCAGTTGGGTGTTGATGATGCAAGCTGACTTGCCATCTTGGTGATGCATTATCTAATGTTAGCCCATAAACATAGCTATTATGATATTTTCTGCCCATCATAATCAGTTAATAAAGACTATGCTCTAGTAACTTTTTTTGATGGGCAGACAGTTCGACTAATTCCATTGCTAATAGTGATCGGGGTTGGATGGTACCCCTAGAAGATGACGTTGCTTGTGACATACATTGTCTTGATTTTTAAATTAATATTATCAATTTTTTTTTCTTTTTTAGTACACTTATACTCATTGTTATGTGAGGTGTGTATATTATTTTTCTATTATTCTGAAGTGAATTTTTTGCTTCTCAAGTATTAAATGTATCGCTATGACAATCATGTTGCAAACAACACTATTGGACAGGGGTAGAATGATCATTTATCCAAAAATTGCTACAAATCAGTTATTTTTCAAGCACACAAACTAAACAACCAATCAGCTTATTCGGATTAGCTGTTGATCAGCAGTTTATCTAGATCAGCTACTCATCAGCAGATTATTGATATGTTGCAGCTACCTCAGACAAAACCTAAGTTATACTTATAATTACAAATTAATATTTTCTTTTAGGAAATGAAATTTTTAGGTTGATATATCTGATAGGAGAGACATGATTTACTAGAAGAGGACAACCATTAGTACCTAGTTTTATGATGAGAGTTTCTCTTTAATTTTTCTATCAGATATTGTTATGTTGTTTATTATTAGCTTGAGCTGTTGTCTTTGAGTGTTATTGTTTTTGGATGCTATAGATTTTATTCATTTTTTGGATTGGTGGCTCTTTTATATGTATTGGAGGGCAAGCCAAAGGATATTATTATATTGACACATTTTTATATGCTTTTTCAGTGATTGTATAACTCAGATGCAGTATTTAGAAAATTCCTGACTTGGCATATTAATATCATGTGACCCCATAAGAAAATGCTTTCCAGTAAAAAACCATGTGTTTATTACATTTATATGGGAAAAAAAGCTACATACAAAATTAAAAATTTTGGGACAGTGAGTTTGAGGATGCTTGGTGGTGTGACTAGGACATTCAAGAGTTGGGCATATTTTAGCTAAAAAAAGTGAATATCTTTGAGTGCATTTAGTAATATAGTATGCATGTCTTTTGGTGATGTCAAAGTTCCTAAAATTTGCATAGGTGTATTGGTTATTAGAAAGGTAAGTATAGTTGGTCAACTCCATGTGTTGCACGTAATTTCAAGTGTAACTGGTTCCACTTTGCCATCATCTATGTTAGAGCATTGTGTTTATGGTAAACACAACAGTGTTGGCTTCTTAGCCCTAGGAAAAGTGTTAGAACATAGATTAGCTTATGATGTATAGTGTTCTCATTATCAAGTCATATCATTCCAAACAGATATAAAGAAGAGATGGTATTTTTAAGTTACAACAAGTCAATTGCAAGTCTAGATTCAAATTTGATGAATCCATCATGGTGAGCAGTAGATGTGCTTCAAATGTCTCTAGCAAGTGTGAAGTTCAAGTGTTATTTTGATTTGATGAAATTACATGGTGCTTAGCCCTTTGGGGATTTAGGAGTTCAAAGTGGCGGACTCAGAGAGAAAAATAATTGCTAGGTTATCAATTAAATATTAAGTTGATGAAGAGAATTATTAAATTTTGACTCAACATAATTTTATGTTTGATAAAATATTTGTCGCACAAGAATTGAAGCATTACCAGGGATCCAATATAACTAAAGAATATTTTCCTGGTTTTGTGTAAAGAAAGAATCTGGTTTAGGTGGCATTAAGGAGCCCTTGAATTGGAGGAATTATTGCGTGCGGACACCGCATGCATCTCTGCATGCGGTGCGGACACCGCATGCATCTCTGCATGCGGTGTCCGATCCTGACCTTAGATCACGGTGATCTACGGTCAAGATTATTTCCATTTTTTTTTAAAAAAAAATTAGGTGGGGCCCCCCGAAATACATTGGGACCGTAGATCAGGTGATTTACGGTCCGGATCGGACACCGCACACAAGCTGCGTGCGGTGTCTGATCCGTATGGAATAATTTTTCCTTGAATTGTGTTTACGTCATTTTTGTGAGAAGAACAAACCCAACTAAATTTTTGCGAAGCTCAAGTCAAGGAAAAACTAAGGATCCTTGATTTTTATGCAATTCTTGAGATTAGTGTGACTTCCTTGATTGTTGGCTCGTAACATGGGATTTGTTGACATGAGCATCATCGTTGATAATCATGCAAACTTCTTATAAATCTCTCTTAATTCTGAGAGGATATAATACTACCATATCAGGTGTGATCTCTCTCAATTATGAATACATAAAAGAAGATTATCTTAAGATGATGGTTGGAGGCTAGGTATAGCTGCAAAAATGCATCTTTATTTTCTACAGATGGTCAGTTTGAAATATTTATACACAAGAATCCCCTTTTACGGTAAGGCGAATAATATCATGAAAATTGTAGAAAAGTGCAAATCCATTTTAGGAAAGAATTTGAGAAATTAGGGCGAAGAAAAATAAGATTCGACACAAATCCAGATGAACACACAGAAATTTACGAGGTTCAGCAAATATGCCTACGTCCTTGAGAGCAGAGCGGCGACTTCCTTTTCAATATTCAAAAAAAAATACATAATACAAGATTCAAAATCTCGGGATCTCGAAGATTTTCCTAAGATTACAAACAAGACATATATATAACTCTATAGTACAATATGTAATTACTTAAATTACCCATGTATCAAACCGCGGGCTCTCGCCCTGCACCCCCAACCCACATAATGAAACTCCCCGATTGGACAGATCCTTCCGCTCCACTCTGCTCCAGCATCTGTCACATTTATGATATATGAGTCATACCTAACAAATCTCCACTTTGGCGAATATTCAGCCCCTTATGAGAAATACATATACCCAACAAATTTTCACATTGGCGAATATCCAATCCCTTAGGAGAAATACATATGTCTAACAAATATTCACATTGATGAATATCCAACCCCTTATGAAAAATACATATATCTAACAAATCTCCACCTTGACGAATATCTAGCCCTTTAGGAGAAAATATATTATGAAGTTTCTTATGCACCAATGTGGGTTGGGCCACAAATCCTTTTAAATAATTCCTTAATTAAGATTCCCTTAATTAAGTTTTCCAGAAAAAAGACTTTCCCTTAATTAAATTTTGATTAACTAAACTTTCCTAAAAAGAAATCTTTTTCCTTAAACTTCTAAGAAAAGCTCCGCTTCCGCTTTCTAGAAAAATTTTTTTTTCCTTTCCTTCCAGAAAAGCTCTGCTTTCCTTCCAGAAAAGCTCTGTCTCCGCTTTCCTTACAGAAAGAAATCTTTTCTTTCCCGAGTGCAGTAGCAGATTCGCTTTCCTTGCCTTTCCTGAGTTTTGGAAAATCTCTAGAATATCTCCGCGTTAAATTTCCTTTTCCGCGGACTTTACTTTTCTGCATTCGCCCTTCCAATTCTGCTTCCCGCCGCCCGACTACCTCCTGCGCCACAGAACAGAGCCCTTCGTCGCGAATCCTTCTCGACTGGTAGAGAACCGCCTCTGCGATAGTCTTGCAGCCCTCGTTCTTCTTGTTCTGCCTGAACCGCACGCGAACTGACCACGATTCTGAACCTTCGCAAACGACTTCGTCCAGACCGCAGAACCCTGTCGAACCTTCTGCGTCTTCGCATAACCGATCGCCTGGTCTTCTGCTTCGCAAAACTGTTCCCCGTCCCGCGACTGCATGACGCCGGAGTTCTGATCGCTAATCCGCCGAACTGTCGAAGCTTGCTTCGTCTTCGAAATTTCTTTGCGCTGAGATCCAAACCGCCGAGAAGCTTGCATAAATCCTTCTCTAGTCGCCAATCTACTATGCTAAAATCTTCTTTATTCCTGCACCGCCGAAATTTTTCTTCTCTGCCCTAGAACCTCGCTCTGATACCACTTGTTGAGAAATTAGGAGAAGAAAAACAAAAATCGGCACAAGTCCAGAAGAACACACAGAGATTTACGAGGTTCGACAAAGATGTCTACGTCCTCGGGAACAGCGTGGCGACTTCCTTTTCAATATTCAGAAAAGAGTACATAATACAAGATTCAGAATCTCGGGGCTTAAAGACTTCCCTAGGGTTACAAACATGACATATATATAACCTAATAGTACAATATGTAATTACTTAAATTACCCCTGTACCAAACCGCAGGGTGTTGCCCCCGCACCCCCAACCCACATAATGAAACTCTCTCGATTAGCATATACTTCTGCTCGATTCCGCTCGTGGGACCTACTCCGCTCCAACATCCGTCCCATTTATGGTATATGAGTCATACCTAGTAGAATTTATTTCCTTCTTGCAGAGTACACTCCAACAATGACATTTCCTTTATTTTTATTTCGTCTATTTTGTTCTTCCCTTTTTAGAGGGACTCTTATTATGTTTTTTTCATTACATATGCATATATATATACTCTCCAAATTCTATATGGTTATCAGAATCGTAGCCTTAGATCCTCTTTTGTTGTAATTCCCGATCACGATTGCAGCCATTGCTCATCTTCAGGGTCGAAGCATACCGTGGCCTCACTGCATCTCTGTCTTTGATCACAGCAGCGACTCACGGGCTAGACGTGATCCTCCTCATCTTCTTGCCATCTAGACGACTCCATAAAGTGAGTCACAGAACCCTACGAAGTCCTCTGCATCTAGTGTTGAGGCATTCTCTGCGCCACAATTGATTTTCTTTGTATGACATCTACCACTCTAGAGACTTTGTCTCCTCACGGACGAGATCATAGGGCTCAAGTCCAGCTGCCCCACTCAAACAGAACACTCAGTCTATTAATCCTTCGAGTTGATGTGTCACAAACATCTCAGTTTTTTCCGTCTTCGGTTAGCTAGATCTGTCAACAAAAGCAGCAAACCTTCCAGTAGACTTTCAAACCTTGATTTGTCTTTCTCTAGTCGACAACTCACAGGTCGAAAAAGGCCCGATCACCAAGAGCGTGTGAAAACGAAGAGCTACGCACCTTCCTCTAGTTCCTATTTGTCCATCCAGTTGAACAGCCAAACTAAGGCTATGTTTGGGGGCAGTTGCAGCTGTGGGCTGGCTATCTGTTTGGTACTGCTGTGTGAAACGAGATGTCGTGCAGCTGTTTATGGAAAAAAAACCATACTGCCCCTGTTTGTTAAAACTGTTTAAAAGAAGACTGTCACAATCATATTTTTAAAACTTCAGTAAACCCCGAAAGTGCTAACAACTTTTGTTCAGGAACAAGAACATATGCAACACAATCTTATGTATTTACATATCTAACACAAACTTTTAAGTTTTATGAATATTTGCATATTATTTTGGAGCTCTTACNAATTGTAGAAAAGTGCAAATCCATTTTAGGAAAGAATTTGTTGAGAAATTAGGGCGAAGAAAAATAAGAATCGATACAAATCCAGAAGAACACACAGAGATTTATGAGATTCAACAAATAGGCCTACGTCTTTGGGAGCAGAGCGGCGACTTCCTTTTCAATATTCAGAAAAGAGTACAAAATACAATATTCAAAATTTCGGGGTCTCAAAGACTTTCCTAAGGTTACAAACAGGACATATATAATCTTATAGTACAATATGTAATTACTTAAATCACCCATGTACCAAACCGCGGGGTCTTGTCCCGCACCCCCAACCCACATAATGAAAGTCTCCTGATTGGACAGATCATTCCGCTCCAGCATCTGTCCCATTTATGATACATGAGTCATACCTAACAAATCTCCACCTTGGTGAATATCCAACCTCTTAGGAGAAATACATATATCCAACAAATTTCCACCTCGGCGAATATCCAACCCCTTAGGAGAAATACATGTGTCTAACAAATCTCTAACTTGGTGAATATTCAGCCCCTTACGATAAATACATATGCCTAACAAATTTCCACCTTGGCGAATATCTAGCCTCTTAGGAGAAAATACATTATGGAGTTTCTTATGCATCAATGTGAGTTGGGCCACAAATCCTTTTAAATAATCCCTTAATTAAGATTCCCTTAATTAAGTTTTTCAGAAAAAAAAACTTTCTCTTAATTAAATTAAATTCTTTTCCTTAAACTTCTAAGAAAAGCTTCACCTCCATTTTATAGAAAAGCTCATTTTTTACTTCTAGAAAAACTCTACTTTTCTTCAACAAAACTCTGTCACCGCTTTCCTTACAAAAAAAAATCTTTCTTTTCCCGAGTGCAGCAGCAGATTCGCTTTCCTTGCCTTTCCCGAGTCCTGGAAAATCTCTGGAATATCTCCGCGTTAAATTTATTTTTCCGCGTACTTTGCTTTTCCGCGTTCGCCCTTCCAATTCTGCTTCGCGCTGCCCGAATGCCTCCCGCGCCGCCGAACAGAGCCCTTCGTCGCGAATCCTTCTCACCTGGTAGAGAACTGCCTTTGTAATAGTCTTGCAGCCCTCGTTCTTCTTGTTCTACCCGAACCGCACACGGACTAGCCTCGATTCCANAATTGTAGAAAAGTGCAAATCCATTTTAGGAAAGAATTTGTTGAGAAATTAGGGCGAAGAAAAATAAGAATCAATACAAATCCAGAAGAACACACAGAGATTTATGAGATTCAACAAATATGCCTACGTCTTTGGGAGCAGAGCGGCGACTTCCTTTTCAATATTCAGAAAAGAGTACAAAATACAATATTCAAAATTTCGGGGTCTCAAAGACTTCTCTAAGGTTACAAACAGGACATATATATAATCCTATAGTACAATATGTAATTACTTAAATCACCCATGTACCAAACCGCGGAGTCTTGTCCCGCACCCCCAACCCACATAATGAAAGTCTCCTGATTGGACAGATCATTCCGCTCCACTCCGCTTGTGGGCTCCGCTCCGCTCCAGCATCTGTCCCATTTATGATATATGAGTCATACCTAACAAATCTCCACCTTGGTGAATATCCAACCTCTTAGGAGAAATACATATATCCAACAAATTTCCACCTCATGTGTCTAACAAATCTCTAACTTGGTGAATATCCAACCCCTTACGAGAAATACATGTCTAACAAATTTCCACATTGGCGAATATCTAGCCCCTTAGGAGAAAATACATTATGGAGTTTCTTATGCATCAATGTGAGTTAAGCCACAAATCCTTTTAAATAATCCCTTAATTAAGATTCCCTTAATTAAGTTTTTTAGAAAAAAAAAACTTTCTCTTAATTAAATTAAATTCTTTTCCTTAAACTTCTAAGAAAAGCTTCGCCTCCATTTTATAGAAAAGCTCATTTTTACTTCTAGAAAAACTCTACTTTTCTTCAACAAAACTCTGTCACCGCTTTCCTTACAGAAAGAAATCTTTCTTTTCCCGAGTGCAGCAGCAGATTCGCTTTCCTTGCCTTTCCCGAGTCCTGGAAAATCTCTGGAATATCTCCGCGTTAAATTTATTTTTCCGCGTACTTTGCTTTTCCGCGTTCGCCCTTCCAATTCTGCTTCGCGCTGCCCAAATGCCTCCCGCGCCGCCAAACAGAGCCCTTCGTCGCGAATCCTTCTCACCTGGTAGAGAATTGCCTTTGTAATAGTCTTGCAGCCCTCGTTCATTTTGTTCTGCCCGAACCGCACACGAACTAGCCTCGATTCCGAACCTTCGCGAACGACTTCGTCTGGACCGTAGAACCCTGTCGAACCTTCTGTCACCTTCGCAGAACCGATTGCTTGGTCTTCTGCTTCGCAAAACTGCTCCCCGTCCCGCGATCGCGTGACGCCGGATTTCTGATCGCTAATCCGCCGAACTGTCGAAGCTTGCTTCGTCTTCGAAATTTCTCTGCGCCGAGATCCGAACTGCTGGGAAGCTTGCATAAATTCTTCTCTAGTCGCCAATCTACTATGCCAAAATCTTCTTTATTCCTGCGCCGCCGAAATTTTTCTTCCCTGTCCTNCCGCGTTAAATTTATTTTTCCGCGTACTTTGCTTTTCCGCGTTCGCCCTTCCAATTCTGCTTCGCGCTGCCCAAATGCCTCCCGCGCCGCCAAACAGAGCCCTTCGTCGCGAATCCTTCTCACCTGGTAGAGAATTGCCTTTGTAATAGTCTTGCAGCCCTCGTTCATTTTGTTCTGCCCGAACCGCACACGAACTAGCCTCGATTCCGAACCTTCGCGAACGACTTCGTCTGGACCGTAGAACCCTGTCGAACCTTCTGTCACCTTCGCAGAACCGATTGCTTGGTCTTCTGCTTCGCAAAACTGCTCCCCGTCCCGCGATCGCGTGACGCCGGATTTCTGATCGCTAATCCGCCGAACTGTCGAAGCTTGCTTCGTCTTAGAAATTTCTCTGCGCCGAGATCCGAACTGCTGGGAAGCTTGCATAAATCTTTCTCTAGTCGCCAATCTACTATGCCAAAATCTTCTTTATTCCTGCGCCGGCGAAATTTTTCTTCTCTGTCCTAGAACCTCGCTCTGATACCACTTGTTGAGAAATTAAGGCGAAGAAAAACAAGAATCGACACAAGTCCAGAAGAACACACAGAGATTTACGAGGTTCGACAGAGATGCCTACGTCCTCGGGAGCAGAGCGACGACTTCCTTTTCAATATTAAAAAAAGAGTACATAATACAAGATTTAGAATCTCGGGGTCTCAAAGACTTCCCTAGGGTTACAAACATGATATATAACCCTATAGTACAATATGTAATTACTTAAATTACCCCTGTACCAAACCGCGGGGTGTTGCCCCCGCTCCCCCAACCCACATAATGAAACTCTCTCGATTGGACAGATCTTTCTGCTCCACTTTGTTTATGGGCTCCGCTCCGCTCCAACATCTGTCCCATTTATGGTATATGAGTCATACCTAACAAAATTTATTTACTTCTTGCAGAATACACTCCAACAATGACATTTCCTTTATTTGTATTTCCTCTATTTTGTTCTTCCCTTTTTAGGGGGACTCTTGTTATGTTTTTTTCNACATCTGTCCCATTTATGGTATATGAGTCATACCTAACAAAATTTATTTACTTCTTGCAGAATACACTCCAATAATGACATTTCCTTTATTTGTATTTCCTCTATTTTGTTCTTCCCTTTTTAGAGGGACTCTTGTTATGTTTTTTTCATTACNAAGCATTTCTTTATTAGAAGATGATATTATAAGCCTAGAACAAAAACTTGGTTGGAATAACTTATTTCCCATATTAAGATCGAGGGCACATTCCTCTCAGAATCTCTAAAATATTGATTCATATTTTATTGCATACTCTCACGGGATTGATTTCTTAAACATGATTTAGTTCAAATGGTCATTGCACTGGGTTTTATTTTGCCTCATATTGATTATTTTAGTTGATTTGCGTATCACAGTTTTCTACTTTCTTATTAATTTTACTGTTGTGTTTCATAGCTTTGTTTAGATATAGNCTGAACTAAAATGTTCAAGCTTTAATCAAGCTTTGATTACCTTCCCGTTTTCAACCTTAGGAGTAACATCAAGTTGATGGATTTTTACGGATTGTCACAGAAGATCGAAGCCGCCACTACATTATAAATGCAATAATTCAGAGGCAAAGAATTAGTATCAGGAATAGACGAGTAATTTTCTGGAAAATATCAAAAATAAATAAAAACTTAAAAAGAAGTTTGCAAAAATTATTACCCAAACTCAAGCGTAAGTCGCATCCCTGTTTNCTGAACTAAAATGTTCAAGCTTTAATCAAGCTTTGATTACCTTCCCGTTTTCAACCTTAGGAGTAACATCAACTTGATGGATTTTTGCGGATTGTCACAGAAGATCGAAGCCGTCACTACATTATAAATGCAATAATTCAGACGCAAGAATTAGTATCAGGAATAGACGAGTAATTTTCTGGAAAATATCAAAAATAAATAAAAAATTAAAAAGAAGTTCGCAAAAATTATTACCCAAACTCAAGCGTAAGTCGCATCCCTGTTCGATCAATGCAGACGATCAGATAAATAGAGAATGTGGGAGAGAAGAAAGACGAGCTTGGGCCTTGAGGAGGCGCAGGGAGCTTCGGGAACAAGACGCAGGGGCTTCAAGCGGAAGAAGAAGACGCGCGGGTTACGTTGCTCGTTGAGAAAGAAGGCGCAGGTTACCTGGCTCGTCGAGGAAGAAGAAGGTGCGGGTGGCTTCGCGAGAAGGCTTCACAACACCAGGCGAGAAGCGTTCGCGAGATAAGAAGATCGCGGGGCCTACGCTAATATTAGCGAAGCGAACGCGAGGTTGCGGGGTCGATCCCGCGGCCTTTCTTTTTGCCAATTTTAGCGGTGTTCGGTCGTTAAGTCAGCATCCAATTGATCGAATGTTAAGATTTGGGGCCTTGCCGCGTAAACGGCTCCAAAGNTAAGAAGATCGCGGGGCCTACGCTAATATTAGCGAAGCGAACGCGAGGTTGCGGGGTCGATCCCGCGGCCTTCTTTTTGCCAATTTTAGCGGTGTTCGGTCGTTAAGTCAGCATCCAATTGATCGAATGTTACGATTTGAGGTCTTGCCGCGTAAACGGCTCCAAACGGACCCTAAGGCTCCTTGGGGCCGCGTTTTTCGAGCATCGCGGCCCCATACTACGAAGTTTTTCGTTTTTTTTTGCGTGCTTTCCTTCAGCGGCAGCGGCCGTTTGCCCCTAAATAGGATGAACGCGGGCCACGGGATCGAACCTGCGGCCCGACGTTCTTGACCATTAATACCTTCTTTGNACCCTAAGGCTCCTTGGGGCCGCGTTTTTCGAGCATCGCGGCCCCATACTACGAAGTTTTTCGTTTTTTTTTTGCGTGCTTTCCTTCAGCGGCTGCGGCCGTTTGCCGCTAAATAGGATGAACGCCGGTCGCGGGATCGAACCTACGGCCCGACGTTCTTGAACATTAATACCTTCTTTCCCCCGCTCGAAAGCCCTTCACGAAAGCTGCTCTAACCTTGTTCGGGAAACCACTGCTCCTTGCTTATCGCGAAGCCCAACGCCGCTGCTCCTGCTCCTAGTGAAGCCTTCCTCTGCTCCTCTCCAAGGCCGCTGCTCATCTTCCACCGTCGAGTCCTGATCAAGGCCGCTGCTCCTAATCGGTATGTCTCCTCCCAATTTGTTCCCTCGTTGTACTTCGTGGCTTCATATCCAAGAGTCCTCTTTCTATTGCTTTTCGTTGTTTGCGTATTCATTGCCTNCTGCTCATCTTCCACCGTCGAGTCCTGATCAAGGCCGCTGCTCCTAATCGGTATGTCTCCTCCCAATTTGTTTCCTTGTTGTACTTCGTGGCTTCGTATCCAAGTGTCCTCTTTCTATTGCTTTTCGTTGTTTGCGTATTCATTGCCCGCTTTTGATTTTATTTCAGACTGCTCGTACAGGCAAGATAAGTATTAAGGGCTATTGATTTGTAATAGATAAAGATTGATTTTTAATTTTTCTAAACTCTTCTATGATTAATCTTATATCTTTGTTCTTGCATATTATTCAATTAATGTTATCACTATTTTTGCAATCTGTCTGTTATATATATATATATATATACATGTTTGCAAGACATACGGCTANTTCGATTTTATTTCAGACTGCTCGTACAGGCAAGATAAGTATTAAGGGCTATTGATTTGTAATAGATAAAGACTGATTTTTAATTTTTCTAAACACTCTTCTATGATTAATCTTATATCTTTGTTCTTGCATATTATTCAATTCATGTTATCACTATTTTTGCAATCTGTCTGCTTATTAATCCTTAGTTCTTATCAAATTCTTAACTGTAATATATATCTATATATATATATA
>JXCR01124496.1:49352-72965 GCA_002079205.1 Phalaenopsis hybrid cultivar | reverse complement strand
AAGGAGTGGAACCGAACCACCATATCAAGCTCCAAAAAGGCTTAAAACCAAAATTTTCATTCAACTTATGTTTCAAACATGAGAGGGCAGTAACATGAAGCAAAACCAAGTCTCCAAAGCAAACCCCAAAAAGACCAAAATTTTCATTCAACTTATGCTTCAAACATGAGAGGGCGGCAACATGAAGCAAAACCAAGCCTCCAAAGCAAACCCCAAAAAGGTTTAAAACCAAAATTTTCATTCAGCTTATGTTTCAAACATGAGAGGGCAGCAACATGAAGCAAAACCAAGCCTCCAAAGCAAACCTCAAAAAGGCTTAAAACCAAAATTTTCATTCAACTTATGCTTCAAACATGGGAGGGCAAGCAACATGAAGCAAAACCAAGCTCCAAAGCAAACCCCAAAAAGGTTTAAAACCAAAATTTTCATTCAGCTTATGTTTCAAACATGAGAGGGCAGCAACATGAAGCAAAACCAAGCCTCCAAAGCAGGATCCAAAACCAAAGCACTATGAGGCCATGACCGCAGCCCAAAATATAATTAAAACATGTTAGAAACTACAACCACATTAAAAGCTTAGAACGAATGCTTCTACCTTGTTGCTCACCACAAGAACAAGTGACAAAATCCTGCCTACGAGAAAAGAGAAATTTACATACAAACCATGCAATTCTTAAGTATTTACATATGTAGCACTCACACTTTTCAAATTTTGCAAAAAAAAAAGCACCCACACCTTTCAGGTTTTTTTGCAAATATATCAATCAAATATTTCAGGTTTTGCAAATAAGCCCCANCAGTGCCGGGCGAGCAGAAAGGCGAGCGGCCTGCGAAGTACCGCCGGCTAGGTTTCCGGGACAAAATGAGACTAAATCAGTGAGTACGAAACCTCTTTCACCCTATTTGAGACATGCCTTTCATTCCTTTTGTTTCTATTTTAAGTTTTGCCTCGCTTTTTCTCCATTGTTCATTCTGTACTCCGAATTCGTGTTGGAAGTGTTGTAAGTGATTTTTGAATTTTTATAGGAATTTTAGCATAATATCATCGAAGAGAAAGAGGAGATTGAGAAGATAGAGAAGATGGAGGAATTTTTGTAGCTTCGGAAAGATAGACTGTGCCCAGAAGCCTAGTTGAGGTAAGAAAGTTATTTTTTTTTATTAAACTACCATATGAACTATTATATTATGAATATTTAGGTAGTTTAAGGTTTCAGTTTGGTTATCCAAGGCGGCAATTTCGAAGCAAGCATATGACAAATCGTCTTAGAATGACTCCTTAAATTTTAAGATAACATAATCCCATGCTAATTTAAGAAGAATAATTCAATTTACAAAAATCACTTGAATCTTAAAATTTAATATTATATTTTATAGGTTATTGAACTCAACATAAAAGTCATAGCAACCTCCAACTAGCTATCGAAGATTAAGATTTTAGCGTGACAACCGAAGTGAGTAATTACATTTCTAAATTTCAGTAATCGTCTTTATTTCAAAATGTATGTTGATTACATGTATGCTGCAGTTCAGTTAGATTTATATTACAATAGATTCTTCATATTTGCAAATAGGAAAGATATGCATAAAAGGTCTGTATGTGATGCATAACATCTATGATATACATGATGTGCACGATGAATTTGATAGGAAAGATACACATGATAAACATGATAAAAAATTTATATGCATGATATAAATAAGAGATATGCATGAGATAATTATATGAATGATATGAGAGATACATGATGAAAATTGTATAACAGAGTAATAATAAGCATGCATATTAATAGATTTCATAAATGTGTCTTAGAATAATATATGTATGAAGAATGGAATAATTTATATATGAATGTATATATGTGCATGTTCAAAAGTGAAGTTCTCCCTCTAATGATACAGGCATGAGACGCCAGTGTACCTGCGAGCGTGAAGTTTTTCTGCCATCCAAGATAATTGTGATGATTAAATCATTAACTGTTGTGCTGACGAGATAATATCAGTTAGGGGCGGGCAAACTAGAGCTTACTTCACCAGACAATTTTAATGTTTACATTACTAACCGTTGTGACAACAAAATAATATTGGTTAGGGGTAGGTAATGAGCTTTCCACCATAGACAATTGCGATGTGTAAATAACTAACTGCTGTGCCGACGGGAGCCAATGAGATAATATCAGTCAAGGGTGTGTTAGTTTTGTTCATGGTGATTCTCACAGAGACAAATGTATATGTAAAAACTAAAAAGTAAAAGTAAAGTTAAAGTAAATGCTTGTAGAAGATTGAGTATTTTCATTTAAAAAATATCATTGATACATGCATTATCATTTATCAGATTTCTTGTAAGTATATATCAGATTGCTTATAAAAAATTTGAAAGTTTAGTATATTATAAAATTTGTTATAGATTCACATACAAATTAAATTCTTTTTCTTATATTATGTTGTTTAGAAGTGTGATTATTCTTGAGTTATTTTTAGATTTTAAACATTTGAACATGATGAATAGAGCATGAGCAAATATATACAGAGGGCAAGAACAACAATAAAAAATGTACAATTTTTTACTTATTAATTTTTATTGCTTTCTTTAGTCAATCTATTATGTATTCTTTTGAATATTGAATTGATAGCAATAGAAATAGAATATCAGAATTAGACTTTTCACCATTTGACCATCTACTCCCGTCTTGATTAATTTCAAGCTCCGAGTGGAGTCGTAACACCATAAGAATTATGTGATCCATAGTCACCTCGTCATCATTTTATCATTTTTAAAAGAATCATTATATATAATAACTTTGTCATCCTTGAATTTTGTCTAACCATCATCTTCAAAAGCTTCTTCAATTCTAAATATTTCATCTACTCTCTATATCAGTTACCATTAAATTCAATAAGATTTTAAACAAAATAATAAATTAGTAACATAAGCAATTCACTATAATTAAATTATCGTCAAAATTTTTTGGCACTCACACCCTATCTATTTTTTAAAAATGATTATGAAATAGAAGTTGATCCAAATGTAGTAGCTCTTTTCAATATCAACATTGATAGCTTCATTCCCATCATTATTAAAGCTTATTCATTCATCTTTAAATTCAAATCATTCCTTAATTTTTGGAATTATCAATTTATCATTAAATAATATATCATAAACAACAGAAGAATTTGTTCTATCACAGCCATTTTTTTTACAACTTTTTAATAACTTCAGGTGTTTAATTCAATTATTCATCATTTGAGGAATAATGTGGTGATTTTTTAACGCGAGGATCAAGCTATGTTATGGCTGTTATTTATCTCATTTTTATAAGTATTTACAAGATACCTTGTAGTATAAAATGGATATAATTAGCTTAGTAGATGTTAGGAATTCATTTATTTCAAAGAAGCTTATTTCTAAGCTCAAGAGCATCAGAAAAGAAAGGCATCATTGATAGATTGTCTGTTAGGGTGAAACGTTTTGAGAAGGTATCCATCTATAGTTATGAAAAATGCAAATCAGTTGAAAGGTGCAAGGCTCATTTTTACAATAAGAAAAAATTGGCGCAAAAAAAAATCAATGCATTAAGAGGGAAGGGAAGTGAACATATGAGAACCATAACAAGAAAATTGACATGAATTAAAGAAGAAATAGCAGCAAATTGATTACAATAATAAGGAGGGCAAGCCAAAGGATATTATTATATTGACACATTTTTAGATGTTTTTTCAGTGATTGTATAACTCAAATGCAGTATTTAGAAAATTCCTGACTTGGCTTATTAATATCATGTGACCCCATAAGAAAATGCTTTCCAGTAAAAACCATGTGTTTATTCCATTTATATGGGAAAAAAAGCTACATACAAAATTAAAAATTTTGGGACAGTGAGTTTGAGGATGCTTGGTGGTGTGACTAGGACATTCAAGAGTTGGGCATATTTTATCTAAAAAAAGTGAATATCTTTGAGTGGTTTTAGTAATATAGTATGCATGCCTTTTGGTGATGTCAAAGTTACTAAAATTTGCTAGGTGTATTGGTTATTAGAAAGGTAAGTATAGTTTGTGAACTCCATGTGTTGCACGTAATTTCAAGTGTAACTGGTTCCACTTTGCCATCATCTATGTTAAAGCATTGTGTTTATGGTAAACACAACAGTGTTGGCTTCTTAGCCCTAGGAAAAGTGTTAGAACATAGATTAGCTTATGATGTATAGTGTTCTCATTATCAAGTCATATCATTCCAAACAGAGATGATGAAGAGATGGTATTCTTAAGTTATAACAAGTCAATTGCAAGTCTAGATTCAAATTTGATGAATCCATCATGGTGTGCAGTAGATGTGCTTCAAATGTCTCTAGCAAGTGTGAAGTTCAAGTGTTATTTTGATTTGATGAAATTACATGGTGCTTAGCTCTTTGGGGATTTAGGAGCTCAAAGTGGCGGACTCAGAGAGAAAAATAATAGCTAGGTTATCAATTAAATATTAAGTTGATGAGGAGAATTATTAAATTTTGACTCAACATAATTTTATGTTTGATAAAATATTTGTCGCACAAGAATTGAAGCATTACCAGGGATCCAGTATAACTAAAGAATATTTTCCTAGTTTTGTGAAAAGAAAGAATCTGGTTTAGGTGGCATTAAGGAGCCCTTGAATTGTGTTTACGTCGTTTTTGTGAGAAGAACAAACCCAACTAAATTTTTGCGAAGCTCAAGTCAAGGAAAAACTAAGGATCCTTGATTTTTATGCAATTCTTGAGATTAGTGTGGCTTCCTTGATTGTTGGCTCGTAACATGGGATTTGTTGACATAAACACCATCGTTGATTATCATGCAAACTTCTTATAAATCTCTCTTAATTTTGAAAGGCTATAATACTACCATACCAGGTGTGATCTCTCTCAATTATGAATACATAAAAGACGATTATCTTAAGATGATGGTTGGAGGCTAGGTATACCTGCAAAAATGCATCTTTATTTTCTACAGATGGTCAGTTTGAAATATTTATGCACAAGAATCTCCTTTTACGGTAAGGTGAATAATATCATGAAAATTGTAGAAAAGTGCAAATCCATTTTAGAAAAGAGTTTGTTGAGAAATTAGGGCGAAGAAAAATAAGAATCGACACAAATCCAGGAGAACACACAGAGATTTATGAGGTTCGGCAAATATGCCTACGTCCTTGGGAGCAGCGCGGCGACTTCCTTTTCAATATTCAGAAAAGAGTACAGAATAAATGATTCAAAATCTCGGGGTCTCAAAGACTCACCTAAGGTTACAAACAGGACATATATAACCCTATAGTATAATATGTAATTACTTAAATTACCCATGTACCAAACTGCGAGGTCTTGCCCCCGCACCCCCAACCCATATAATGAAACTCCCCCGATTGGACAGATTCTTCCGCTTCACTCCGCTCGTGGGCTTCGCTCTAGCATCTGTCCCATTTATGATATATGAGTCATACTTAACAAATCTCCACCTTGGCGAATATCCAGCCCCTTAGGAGAAATACATATGCACAACAAATTTTCAACTTGACGAATATCCAACCCCTTAGGAGAAATATATATGTCTAACAAATCTTCATCTTTGTGAATATCCAGTCCCTTAGAAGAAATACATATGTCTAACAAATCTTCACTTTGGCGAAAATCTAGCCCCTTAGAAGAAAATGCATTATGGAGTGTCTTATGCACCAATGTGGGTTGGGCTACAAATTCTTTTAAATAATCCATTAATTAAGTTTTCCAAAAAAAAGACTTCCCCTTAATTAAATTTTCATCAATTAAACTTTCCCTGAAATCTTTTTCCTTAAACTCCTAAGAAAAGCTCCGTCTCCGTTTTCTAGAAAAGCTCATTTTTCCTTCTAGAAAAGCTCTGTTTTCCTTCTAGAAAAGCTCTGTTTTCCTTCCAAAAAAGCTCTGCCTCCGCTTTTCTTCCAGAAAGAAATTTTTTCTTTCCCGAGTGCAACAGCAGATTCACTTTCCTTGCCTTTCCTGAGTCCTGGAAAATTTATGAAATATCTCCGCGTTAAATTTCCTTTTCCGCGGACTTTCCTTTTCCGCGTTCGCCCTTCCAATTATGCTTCCCGCCGCCCAATTGCCTCCTGCGCCGCCGAACAGAACCCTTCGTCGCGAATCTTTCTCGCCTGGCAGAGAACCGCCTCTGCAATAGTCTTGCAGCCCTCGTTCGTCTTGTTCTGCCTGAACCGCACGCTAACTGGCCGCGATTCCAAACCTTCGCGAACGACTTTGTCCAGACCGCAGAACCCTGTCAAACCTTTTGTCGCCTTTGCAGAACTGATCGCCTGTTCTTCTGCTTCACAAAATTGTTCCTCGTCTCGCGATCGCGTGAAGCCGGAGTTTTGATCGCTAATCAGCTGAACCGTCGAAGCTTGCTTCGTCTTCGAAATTTCTCTGCGCCGAGATCCGAACTGTCGGGAAGCTTGCATAAATCCTTCTCTAGCCGCCAATATACCATGCCAAAATCTTTTTTATTCCTGCGCCACCTAAATTTTTCTTCTCTGCCCTAGAACCTCGCTCTGATATCACTAGTTGAGAAATTAGGGTGAAGAAAAACAAGAATTGACACAAATCCAGAAGAACACAGAGATTTACAAGGTTCGACAAAGATGCATACGTTCTCGGGTGCAGAGCGACGAATTCCTTTTCAATATTCAGAAAAGAGTACATAATACAAAATTCAGAATCTCGGGGTCTCAAAGACTTCCCTAGGGTTACAAACATGACATATATATAAATCTATAGTACAATATGTAATTACTTAAATTACCCCTGTACCAAACTGCTAGGTGTTGCCCTCGCACCCCCAACCCACATAATGAAACTCTTCCGATTGGACAGATCCTTCTGCTCCACTCCGCTCGTGGGCTCCGCTCCGCTCCAGCATCCGTCCCATTTATGGCATATGAGCCATACCTAACAGAATTTATTTCCTTATTGCAGAATACACTCCAACAATGACATTTCCTTTATTTGTATTTTCTCTATTTTGTTCTTCCCTTTTTAGAGGGACTCTTATTATGTTTTTTTCATTACATATACATATATACTTTCCGGATTCTATATGGTTATCAGAATCGTAGCCTTAGATCCTCTTTTGTTTTAGTTCCCGATCACGATTGCAGCCATTGCTCATCTTCAGGGTCGAAGCATACTGTGGCCTTTCTGCATCTCCGTCTTTGATCACAGCAGCGACGCACGGGTTGGACGCGATCCTCCTCGTCTTCTTGCCATCTCGACGACTCCATCAAATGAGTCACGGAACCCTACGAAGTCCTCTGCATGCAGTGTCGAGTCATCCTCTGCGCCAAAATTGATTTTCTTTGTACGACATCGACCACTCTAGAGACTTTGTCTCCTCACGAACGAGATCATAGGGCTCAAGTCCAGCTGCCCCACTCCAACGGAACGCTCAGTTTGTTAATCATTTGAGTTGATATGTCACAAACATCTCAGTTTTTTCCTTCTTCGGTTAGCTAGATCTGTCGACAAAAGCAGCGAACCAGTAGACTTTCAATCCTTGATTTGACTTTCTCTAGCCGACAACTCACAGGTCGAAAAAGGCCCGATCACCAAGAGCGTGTGTAAACGAAGAGCTACACACCTTCCTCTAGTTCCTATTTGTCCATCCAGTTGAACAACCGAACTAAGGCTATGTTTGGGGGTAGTTGCAGCCGCGGGTTGGCTATCTGTTTGATACAGCAGTGTGAAACCAGCTGTCAGACAGCTGTTTATGAAAAAAAAGACCATATTGTCCCTGTTTGTTAAAACTGTTTAAAAGAAGACTATGACAATCATATTTTTAAAAAAAGAACATACTGCCCCGAAAGTGCTAACAACTTTTGTTCGGGAATAAGAACACATATGCAGCACAATCTTATGTATTTACATGTCTAACACATAAATTTTTAAGTTTTAGGAATATTTGCATATTATTTTGGAGCTCTTACTAAATTGGCTAGCATATTATGTAATATAGTAAATTTAAGTGTTAGATATATAAATATGTGAAACTAATTATGGTTTTAAAATTGCAAAAACAAAAGAAAAATGAAAACCTATTGATTGTCCTATGCCAAGCAAGACCGCACCAACTTTCAAAATTTATCTACTTTGATCTCAATTAGTGTATCAAGGTGAAGATGATGGTCTAAAGAATAGACAAGCCATCGTATGTGCACCTAAAAAGTTTAGAAAAACTTTCGCTTCACTAACTATGTTCCAAATTTTATCATGTTAAGGCTTCTACCATGTTAATGAAATAATGTCGTGCTTGAAGTGCTCTTTTTCCAACAGAAATATATTAATAACTTCAGGAAAAAGCAAAAGAACTTAAATGATGCACCGATATTATTTATAATTGGTTGATAATGGGGTAGTTTATTCAAATTCATACTAGCTTAGCACCCATTGAGAACTGTCGGGCTCAATGCAATATATTGCATCACTCAAACTTAAGAATCAAATTTATGGTCAAAATAAGTCAAATACTAGTTTTGTATAGTTTTGGATCAGTCCTATTACTCATCCCAAGCATACATTTTGCTTTGTATAAGTATCAAGTTGACTAGAACAAAGAGCTAAGAAGAATTTTGCACAAAAAAAGGAAAGCGAGGGAACTGTGATGCACATTTTATGGGAGGTCATGCATGATTTTCTCAACCATAACTCAAAATGATTCCACAATAGAGCTCATCACCGATTGACCAACCAGCTAGCTTAATAGACATCACAGTGACATACATACTAATACAAGTCATGCATGATTTCCTTAGTGCTGCCTCACACAAAACATACTAATAAAGTGTAGACTGGGATCAGTTAGTTCTAGAACGAATTGGTTTCTGAACCTATGAACCTTGAGCATATAAATAAAATATAAAGAAAAACTATAGGAATTAAGCCTATTAAATGCCATAGAATCCAAGGTTATATCAAAACAAGTTATTAATAGGTTGGTTGGACAACATTAGCCATAGTTTGCAACAAAATCAAGATTTAGTTGTCCATTGATGAACAAAACGATGTGCAAGATAACATGGTTGTCAGGACAAGATACAAAGATATTTACCCAAATCCCAGAAAATATGCAATAATTAAATTATAATACTAACAGCAACAGGGATTCATATTCAAATATAATCAGCACCATCACCTATTTAGAGATGAGTATAGTCCGCTCAATTTGAAGCTTATGTTTCTCTTTTCCATTAGAATTTAAGAGAAACTCTTAAACTAAATTGAAAACTTTGATCTATGATATGGGTTAAGTACATATGGTCTGGAAATTAAAATAATTTATGTTAAATTTGGTTAGCAAGTTAGAAAAAGAACAAGAGGCTGAGAATTCATTGTGGCACTAAAAAGGCCAGTGGATTCCTACACAACAAACCAAAAGATAATTCGATTTCATTTTCTTCACTTACACTTAAAAATCATGGTGTAAAATCCTGAATAAACATGGTAGCTATAGAGAACAGTAAATTCTATCAAATCGTTTCTGTATACTACAAAAATAACTCATTTGAGTGCAACTAGATAAACAAAACAATTACCATCCCAACAAAAAATTAATGAGAGAAAACTGATTAGAAATATCATAATCAGTAGAGCAGATGAATTGGCACGTTTAACTTACTAATTTCGTTTAACAAGTTTACACCAGATGATGGCAAGTTACATATATGGTTAATCTCCTGAACTAAAATGTTCAAGCTTTAATCAAGCTTTGATTACCTTCCCGTTTTCAACCCTAGGAGTAACATCAACTTGATGGATTTTTACAGATTGTCACAGAAGATCGAGGCCGCCACTACATTGTAAATGCAATAATTCAGCGCAAGAATTAGGATGAGGAATAGACGAGTAATTTTCTGGAAAATATCAAAAAAATAATATTTAATTAAAAAGAAGTTTGCAATAATTATTACCCAAACTCAAGCGTGAGTCGCATCCCTGTTCGATCAATGCAGACGATCAGTTAAATAGAGAATGTGGGAGAGAAGAAAGACGAGCTTGCACCTTGAGGAGGCGCAAGGGCTTCAAGCGGAAGAAGAAAACGCGCGGGTTACCTTGCTCGTCGAGGAAGAAGGCGCAAGCTACCTGGCTCGTTGAGGAAGAAGAAGGTGCAGGTGGCTTCGCGAGAAGGCTTAACAACACCAGGCGGGAAGCGTTCGCGAGATAAGAGGATCGCGGGGCCTACGCTAATATTAGCGGAGCGAACGTGGGATTGCAGAGGTTAGTTTGGGGCCGCGTTTTTCGAGCCTCGCGGCCCCATACGTGAAGTTTTCATTTTTTTTCAGCCTCATGTCACGCCCCGCCAATATTACGACACGATGGAGTATTCTAGAAGATGGAGGCCTAATGAACAACCTAGAAGAATCTAGAGTATGGATGTACATAAGAATAGTGTAGAACTATCTAGAAGCTAGAATATTATATTGTAAAGCTCTCCTTGGAGAATAGTCCCACATTGGCAATATGTAAGGCCAAAGCCATGTAGGGAGCTATAAATAAGTATCCCTTCTCTCATTCTAAAGCATCCAAGGTTTCAAGCTTTCAAGCTTTGTAATCTCTCTTTATTAGTGAAGCTTTATCTTCTCTAACTCTTCTTCCTATTCTACTTTCAAGAGAGTGCTTTTGAGTTGTTAGTTGGAAAGGTTAGGCTGATTTAGTGCTAAGAGAGAGCGCTAAAGCCGCACGGATAACTCGAGGAAAGTTAGTCCGTGACACTCAGTTGTCAATTGCCGCTAAATAGGATGAAAAAACGCGGCCCCATACGTGAAGTTTTCATTTTTTTCAGCCTCAGCTGTCAATTGCCGCTAAATAGGATGAACTTGGGCTGCGGGATCGACCCCGCGGTCTCACATTCTCGAACGTTAATACCTTTTTTGCCCCGTTCGAAAGCCCCGCATGAAAACTGCCCTAACCTTGTTCGGGAAACCACCGCTCCTTGCTTGTCGCGAAGCCCTACGCCGCTACTTCTGCTCCTACCGAAGCCTCCCCCGCTCCTCTCCCAGGCCGTTGCTCATTTTCCACCGCGAGTCCTGATCGAAGCCGCTTGTCACCTCCCAAAAGAGCCCTTAAGGGTGGTGGGCAGCCCAGGACTTAAATACTGCTTTTTGGCCCTACACCTAGCCAATGTGGGACAATTTGTCCGTGACATTCTCCTCCACCTAATCACGTGACACACTCGTCACGGATCGGCTCCACCGAGGGTCCCACTGGACCATGGAGAGTCCACACACCTGGCAGACAGTAATCTGCTCTGATACCATTTGTCAACTCCCAAAAGAGCCCTTATGGGTGGTAGGCAGCCCAGGACTTAAATGCTGTTTTTAGCCCCTACACCTAGCAAATGTGGGACTATTTGTCTGTGACATTCTCCTCCACCCATTCATGTGACGCCCTCGTCACGGATCGGCTCCACCGAGGGTCCCACTGGACCATGGAGAGTCCACACACCTGGCAGACAGTAATCTGTTCTGATACCACTTGTCACCTCCCAAAATGGCCCTTGTGGGTGGTGGGCAGCCCAGGACTTAAATACTGCTTTTCGGCCCTACACCTAGCCAATGTGGGACTATTTGTCCGTGACATTCTCCTCCACCCAATCACGTGACGCCCTCGTCACGGATCGGCTCCACCGAGGGTCCCACTGGACCATGGAGAGTCCACACACCTGGCAGACAGTAATCTGCTCTGATACCATTTGTCACCTCCCAAAAGAGCCCTTATGGGTGGTGGGCAGCCCAGGACATAAATACTGTTTTTCGGCCCTACACCTAGCCAATGTGGGACTATTTGTCCGTGACACGCTGCTCCTAATCTATATGTCTCGTCCCAATTTTTTTTCCTTGTTGTACTTCGTGGCTTCGTATCCTAGAGTCCTCTTCCTATTGTTTTTCGTTGTTTGAGTATTCATGCCCGCTTTCAATTTTATTTCAGAGTGCTTGTAGAGGCAAGATAAGTATTAAGGGCTATTGATTTGTAATAGATAAAGATTGATTTTTAATTTTTCTAAACACTCTTATATGGTTAATCTTACATCTCTGTTCTTGCATATTATTCAATTCATGTTATCACCATTTTTGCAATATGTCTGTTTATTAATCCTTAGTTCTTATCAAATTATTAAATGTAATATATATCTATATTTATATATACATATACATGTTTGCAAGGCATACGGTTAAAGTTCTTAACTGTAATATATATATATATATATATATATCTACTTAAGGGCTATATATACAATCTTTCTCTTTGGTAACAACTTGAATGAATTCACTTGCAAGGATGATTGAAAATCTGATTAGAAAGATGAAGGAAACGTTGAAATTGGAGGAGTTAGAAGAAAAATGAAATTTTGAAGCTCCTTAATACCCAAGCATTTGTTTTTTAGAAGATGATATTATAAGCCTAGAACAAAAACTTGGTTGGAATAACTTATTTCCCATATTATGATTGAGGGCACATTCCTCTCAAAATCTCTAAAATATTGATTCACATTTTATTGCATACTCTCACGGGATTGATTTGTTAAACATGATTTAGTTCAAATGGTCATTGCACTGGGTTTTATTTTGCCTCATATTTATTATTTTAGTTGATTTATGTATCACAGTTTTCCACTTTCTAATTGATTTTATTGTTGTGTTTCATGACTTTGTTTTGATATAATAATAACATGGATAATAAACATAAAGAGGTTGCTACACCCACATTGTGAGAAAAAAAATGAAAATAATATTTTGTGATCTGTCTTAAAGAGATTGGAAGGGGAAATAAGCTTACGATCTATTTCAATAAAGAATGGTGACAAAATATTATCAGATATTTCAAGGAATGTACAGACAGAGAGTACGACATATAGAACCAACTGAAGGACTGAAAAATTCAGAAAGAATTGAAAATGGGATCTACGGGTCTGGGTTGAGATCCAGTGAAGCGAACAGTTGATGCACAAAGACTTGCGGTGAGCATTATTTGTAAACTTTGTTATTTTGTAATTTTTTATTTTATTCTTAATTGGGTGTTTATCAATTTTCATGTAGGTGGTGTCTGTTGTAAAGAAGTTGAAGTTTTCTGGAATAGAGCCTGAATTTGAGGAGAAACTTGATCGCATGTTTGAGGGGGTGGTTGCAACAGAGAACTGTGCATGTAGCCCAAGCGAGACAGGGTTCGCTAGCAATGTTGTGAATTTGGGAACCCCTGGAGGTTCGGTTGATTTCATTAATGTCCCCAACTGGATCAGAACGAATATGAAACAATTTCTCGTTCCAAACATCCAAAGGTTGTTGATAAAAGAAAATATGGTGCTTCTTCCCTAAGAAATGAGTTATTCGGGCGATTTCTTGTTTCAAGGTAGAATGTCAGACTTCTCATTCAAGCACTATCGAGGATGCACTTGAAATCCAAAAGCACTACTGCCGAAATTTATGCAGATGAAGATTTATATATGTTCGCAGCATAATTGATAAATGGTCCGGTCCGTTGAGATATCTTTATGAAGATGTCTGCCGCCCGCAAAGTGACATATATTCGTCGTTTTTATGATCGCTTGAACATTTAAAATATTTTATATTTTTCATCAATATAACATTTATACTAAATTATTTTTATGATCGCTTGAACATTTAAGATATTTTATATTTTTAATCACTAGAACATTTCTAGTGTATTATTTTTTTTTCTTTCTAGAGTTATACTTATGAATTTTGTTGTACCCTTCTAATTATATGTAAAATTCTTTTTTTTATGTCTCAAACTCTCATGTGCTTATTGCTCTGGTTACATTTAGGGATAGCAATCAACATGGATGCAAATAGAAGAAGACAGATAACTACCAACATGGACTGACGAAGAAGAAATCGGAGAGGGATGTTTCTGACGATAATATACTTGATGTACGAGTACTACAACGCATACATTGATTCGTCGTCATGCATGACATATTAATATATTGACAATAAATGGGTTGGAGAGTTGCTTGTAGGGCACCCAACAAAATTTTGTAATATGTTTCGAATGAGCAAGACATTATTTATGGATCTTCTGAAATTACTCGTAGGAGCTCACAGCCTTCATGGATCTTCGAGGACCACTTCACCTGAGGTATTCGTTATTACTGTTCATATTATCTCAAAATGAGTTCATGCGAGGAGCGATTGAGCGATTTCAGCACTCATCCGAAACAATAAACAGATACTTCTCAATCGGATTGAGCGCACTTGTCAGATTATAAGTTCGAGCAGGCCATTGACATATCAAATGATGCATGATATATGTCATTCTTCAAGATATTCTCTCGGATGCAATATAGTTAATTTTGTTAGAGTATACAATGATATGTTGATCCTAACATTAACTCAACCAGAACTGCATCGACGCGATTGATGGAACACATATTGACACATGTATCCCAAATAATGAAAAAGTTGCATTTATCGACCGTTGTGGTAGCTCCACCCAAAATTTCATGGTCGTCTGTGACTTCAACATGTGCTTTACTTTTGTTAAGACTGGTTGGGAGGACAACACACATGACAATCGAGTTTTTAAATCTGCGACGCGGGATCCCAATACCAAATTTCCACATCCACCTACATGTACGCTCGGGATTCAGCTCATTGAATGCCTAACTTGAATCTCTATATTAATTGTTCAATTTATCAGGCAAATATTATTTGGTCGATGCTAGTTACCCATTGCAACGAAGGTGTCTAAAGTCATTTCCTGACACGAGATGTCACATATCAGACTTCGCATGTGCAAACAACGTTACACGAGATAGAAAGTAAATGCTTAATAAACGACATTCATCGTTACGTGGTGTAATTGAGATGACTTTTAGTATGTGGAAAAAGAAATGGGTGATACTCTGTGATATACCTCCCTATCATTTTTCCAAGCAAGTACAGATTATGTTTGCTACAATGAACCTCCATAATTACATTAGAAAACATCATTCTCATAATGATATTGACTTCCATTGGGCGGAAGAGGATGAAGAACATGTGTCTGTAGAAGCCTTTGAATACCGTCTAGGTCAGTCTTTTACAGAAGATGAGAATGAGGCTTCCACCACCTGTGCTGTAGACAGAGAAGATGCAAGCGAAATGACAGAGTTGATGGAACGGATAACTGATGTGATGGTAGATACATGATTGGATAAATGTAGCTTGTATGGATGATAAATTATGTTTATTATGGATTTGAATAAACATTTATTATGGACACTATAAAAGTAGCTTCTTTGGATGATAAAACAATCTTTTTTAAAAAAATATTTCTTGTGATATTTCTTCCCTTCCTAATTATTTTTATTTAGTGGTTAAAAATTTGATTGAATTATGTCATTTGGATTAAAAATCTATTTTCTTTCTTTGTATTTTATTTTGGTTTGTGGGGCTTTATAATCTTTAGATTGTTTTAATTTTTCATTCTTTGTATCTTAATTCAAACATCTCACTTAGGCTATTTATATTTATTTATTATAATAGATACTCTGCTTCATTAAACTAGTTAAGTCTCCATATTGAAATTACTATAAAGCTGAAGCAAGTTGATATAAAGCTGAAGCTTTGCGATTATGCTTAGGATCATAACATTTGTGTTCAATCTGCTCTTTTTTGTTTTAGTTAATGTAATATTTATATGTTTATATGGAGGTTGACATAAAGCTGAAGTTGTGCTTTTCATAGTTATGAATTTTTATTTTAGTGCTGGACTCATATAAACAAGCAGGTTGGTTGCTGGTAGTGGAGGATTGCAAAAAGGCCCCAAAACGGCATGTGCGAGCAACAAGTGGTGGTAGATTGAACAGCTCTTAAATACATTCTCCACTACCAGCAGATTTGATACAAGGGTGTAAGCTCTGCAAAATAGATGTACAATGGAGATTTGATCTCCAATCTGTTGTACGCAAATATGAACTTCTAAGTTGTATTTTGATGTAATTTCATGTATTATTTTTGTTGTAAATATCAATCCCATTGTTGAAACTTCACCTGCCTTTTTATATTTTGTTAATACCTTGCCTTATGCATGAGGGTATGTGGTATATTATTGGTGATGTATTTATTGAAACTGAAAGCATCCATTTTGGAGCTCATGCATATTGATGCCTGCATTAATTTATGTTGAGGCTATGATACCCTTTTCTCTTGCTTTGGTTTTCTTTATCAACATGCTTTATTAGCAACATATGATTCGAACCACAGACTAGAGAGGGCCTACATCCGACGAAGCAACTGCTTACCAATTGATCTGCGAACACCAATTGTATTTGAGGTTAACTTCTTATTCCATGAGGCAGTTGTAGGGAATTGTTTATTGAATTTGCTGCTTGAGATATTAAAATGAATCCGAGCTTCTGATTCTACAATTCCTTCCTCATTTTTCTATATATGTCTTCAAGCAATCCTTCTAGTTTTATTTTGGCATAGCTAAGGTCTGTTTTGGTTTCTAGAATGTGCTAACAGGAAAGATTCTTTTGTTCGACTTCTTAGAAAGAAAAGAAACTTATAATACACATTACAGTTTTCTCATCCATTTTGCTCTTAAATCCTAGACTTATTCAATCCTGTTATATGCCCTTGTTCTTTTGCTGAAGCAGGAGAGGATTGAAGAGCTGTGCATACTCTTGAATAGGGCTGTCAAAAAAGCTTGTTGTTCGCGAACAGTTCGTGTCCTGCTCATTGAGAAGTTCATGTTCGTATCGTTCGATAAGCAAACGAGACGAACACGAACAATTTTTTCGTTCGGTTTATAAACGAATCAAACATGAACAGTTATATGTTCGATCGCGTTTGAATTGTTATTGTTCGAAATATAAAATAATTTAAACGAATTATATATATAAATATTATCATATTTTAAAAATAATTATATACTCTAAAAATTTATTATATTTTAAAAAATTAAATCCTATAAATTATAATCTGGTCTTCAAGTTCGCCTCTTAGCTTATATTAAATTTTATAATTTTATATTTATCTTCAGCTCCGTCTCTGAGCTTAAATTTTCTTATATTTCTTTTAAATTGATTTAGTTTTTTTTTAGTGAAACATAGTTTTTGGGAGTGAAATATCGCATATTGCCTCTAGATCTAACTTTTGTATGGATGAGATATGATAATATGGTTTTATTGTGAGTTGTGTTTCACCTATTTTGCATATGTGATGTGATTCATACATGTTCAAGCATTAATTTCATATAGGTTTAAGTTTTTGAAAGATTTCGAATATTTCAAACAATTTAAATAATACAAACAAATTTGTAAGATTTCGAACAATTCAAATAATTCGAACAATTCAAACATTTCAAATAAATCAAACAAAACATGAACAGTAACTTCATGAACAATTTCAAACACGAATTTATTTCAAACACACGTAATTTCAAACGAACCGAACACGAATGCGAGCACTGTTCATTTACACCCCTACTCTTGAAGCCTTTTGGTCCTGGAAATGCTTCGCCGAGGGAGACTGCCATATGTTTAACCAAGAGCTTTAAGAAGACAGCACCATGAAAGAACTCTTTAAAAGCTTTAAGAGAATATTTTTCCCTCAATTTTTTGTTGTGGGGCTGATGTATAGGTTTAGTGGTGGTAGACTTGTAGGTTGGAACTTGGGAGCAAAATGATAGCAGTAACCGTAGTCTTTATCCTATGATCAAAACAGCTGTTGTGTAAATTTTGAAACGCTGCTTTACGAATACTGAAGAATTAGCTCCAGAACAGTTTTATGTCTTTCAAGGGACGTTGAAATTGTGAGCTTAATGTTTTGACTGTTATAGATGTAAATAGGGCTGTCAAAAAAGCTCGTTGTTCGCGAACTGTTCGTGTTCGGTTCGTTCGTGTTCGATTCGTTCGATAAGTAAACGAGACGAACGTGAACAAATTTTTTTCGTTCGGTTAATTAAACGAATCAAACACGAACAGTGACGCATTCGTTCGTGTTCGAATTATTATTGTTCGAAATATAAAATAATTTTAAATAATTATATATATAACTTATGATATTTTAAAAAAATTAAAATTTATAAATTATAATATATATTAAATTAATAATAATATATTAAAATACTATATTAGTACATGATATTTTAAAAAATTAAATTTTATAAATTATATTATATAATACATTAATAATAATAATAAATTCATATACTATATTAGTAATATACTTATGTATATTTATATAATATAAGTTATATAATTAATATAATATATTATTTATATATATTAATATTAGAGATGTCAAACTAGCTCGTCGTTCACGAACAGCTCGTGTTCGGCTCGTTCATTAAGAAACGAACAAGAATAGTGACTTCAAGAATAATTTTGAACACGAGCTTATTTCAAATAAACTAAATTTCAAACAAACCGAACACAAACATAAGTTATGCTCGTTCGTGTTTAGTTCGTTTACACCCCTAGATGTAAATATAAAAATTTTACATAGCTAACACCAAATATTTGATACGTACATTTATAACATCGATCAATCAATCAATCAAGGTATGATTATTTACAATAAGTTTTAAATTTGTTAATTTAATTTATTGATAATTAATGATTAAGTCATTATTTTCAAATTAATCATAATTAAACGAATTTATACATTGCTATTTAATGATCAATTAATAAATTTATAAATATACTTTTATGTTTTTAATTATTCGATAAAAATATAAATTTTCTTAATTATTAAAATTATTTAATTATTAGTTAATGTAAATTTATTTCTTAAGAAATAATTTGGTTAATGTAAAAAATATTTCATATTTTGTTTTAAATAGTTTTGTGGAACATGAGCAGAATGATCGTTTTTACAGAAATAGTTGCTCTAGAACTGTTTTCACACAATTGTAACAAACAAACAGCTAATATCTCTGCAATAGCTTTTTAGGGTAGCGCGGCTGCGACAAACAGAGTCTAAAATTAAACCACTCAAGTATTCATTGGCATATACTTAACAATAAAGGGTTATGCAGTTCACTAACTTCATACGCACTAAATGAAACCGTGGAGATAATTTAAGCACAAATTTAAAAGTTTCCAGCAAAATGAATGTATTTTAGCCGCTATAAGTCTATTTCAAATAAAATCGGTCTGAAACTTGTCATTATTATTTGCTTTGTGCCAATCAAGATTGAGAAACTTCATCAGGAAAAATCCAACGATCATAAAAAATACATCTTTAAAAACTACAATACACTCTTTCGAAGAATTACAAAATGTTCATGTCGACTTATTAATATAACTGTTGAATTTAAAAAATATTTGGGAAATACGCTCAAGATACAAAGCATTCTATTAGAAAGAGATAGAGAAAGTACACTAAGAAACAGTAAAAGGGAGTGACATTTTTATTTATGACATGGTCCTTTTATTTATAAGTATGCGCCCGAGCGTTACAAAAGTACACATTAATCTCATTATCATTGAATTGTCAGAGAAATTTTTTGGTAATTTGTAGAGATATTTGAATATAATAAATTTAAAGACTAGTTCAATCGACAAGGAAGTTTACCGATAGCCTACCGAGCCTTAGCTTCATTGACACCTGATCCGAGGGGATATTTATTGCCGATAGTCCTGATGGTCAATCACCACATTGTGAGAGATACCCTGGCATGTTCTATCGATCGCCCGAACAAGACGCTCCCTTAGCCATTGTCCAAATCAGACTATTGACTACGAGTTACGTTCAATCATCGCCTTGTAAGAGATCCCAGGCATGCTCTACCGATCGTCCGAACAGAGTGCTCCCTTCGCCAATGTCCAAATTAGATGGTCGTCCACGAGTTACGTCTGATCGGTCATATCTTCTATCTGAGCCGTCCATCTGTCTTGAGATTCATGCAGATATATTTCTCATATATATATATATATATATATAGTTTTTCGATTGTTTTACTCCTTGGAAGATGCACTACACACAAGGATAATAAAATTTTTTAACTGGTACAAAATAATAAAATCACATTATTGTGCAATGTACTCCCATATATTTCCGTGTTCGAATCATTATGAATAGGCCTTGGGGTAAGGAAGGTTTGTGTTGTTTTTATTTCTTCTTGATCCTTTTTCTATCTTCTTTTCTCTGTGTTTATCGCAATGTCTGGTGAAGGAGCATCGTCTACCGATAAGAGTGGCCCTCCTCAAAGTCATGAGTGATATGCGCGCAAAAGATCGTAAGTCGAACTTAAAGTGCAAACCAATGCGTGAAGCTTCTGCAGAGGGGATGAATGAGTAGGAAGAGGGTTGTGCCTAAGTTAGGGACTAGTGATCATGAGGGTCGAGCTGGTTCTGCTGGTTTTTCTGCAGACTTATCTCAGGAGAGGGATGCAGGGTAGGTTAGAGGCTGTCCTGATGATCGTCCTACAGGGCACTCATAATAGGTGGTTGTTTCTGCCGGAAGAGAGAGTTTGTTCTTTCAGGTTGTGCGGGGACTGTGGTTCCCTAGAGAAGTTCTGAGGAGACAGCTGTTGAAACTAAGATGTGAGGTTATTTTTTCTTACACCACATTTGAATGGGGGTGAATTTGGGGCATGTACATTGAATTGCCTTTTTATATTTTTTCTACGGTAGAACAACTGAAGTCCTGGCTATCGACTCGATATCGGTAGATACCAATGTTGGCTCCAAAGATGACGTGACTACTGTGGACTAGGTTGTGGTCATAGGAGCAAATACGAAACAGGTGGCTATGGAGGTAGATGATATAGTGAATTGGGATGTATCAGAGCAAGGTATTGGGGATCAGGATTCGGAGCTGGGTGTTGAGTAGGGAGCTGAGGATCTGGGTGATGAGCAAGGTGCTCTCAATGGGGATTAAAGTGTGGGTCGTCAGGTTTCTTCCACCGCTGCAAGGGAAGAGGAGCCCATCGGAGGGTTTCATGTGTCTTCTGACTTCATATTCCATTATCTCGCTGAGATGGAGGAGTGTTACCTTCATTTTATGAGGTCTCCTCAAGGAGATGGTGATGGAAGAATTACTGAACTTCTAGAGAGAGTTAATTGGGTGGAGGGAGAAATTGTCGCACTTCGTGAGGAATATACGGTCTTCCGGGGAGAGATGATAACCGATCGTGGGGAGGTGACACGACTATGTGTGGAAATGTCAGTTCTTAAGGAGGTAATGCACCAAAATAATATGTAGCTTTAAGTATTTATTTTATGATTATTTTTGGTGATATTGCACTTTAAAGAAGGGTATTTTCATGTTTTTGTTGCAGATATATCAATTTTAGGCATTTGGAGCAAGAGTAGCAAAAATGACAATTTGGAGCCAAAACAGTGAATTTTTAAATTATGGCTTAAAAGGCGCATGATGCTCCAGATCGGTGCTAGATGCACTGGATTGGTGTCATATGCGCCAAAACCCAAAACAGAGCGGTCTTCAGCAAACTGGCGCATGATGCGCCAGATTGGCGAAAAATGCGTCATTTGACAGAGAGTTGGCGCATGATGACCCAGATTTGGCGACAGATGCGCTAAAGATGACTTTTTGTCAATTAAGTCAGTTCGAGATGAATTTAGCTCAAATTTTCAAAGGGACACTTGTTCTAAACACTCCTTGGAGTAATTTAATGCATCTAGACACTTTCGAATGTTCTTTTATGAAGGGATATGTCTCTTAGATTAATGGACATGTCTTTTGAATTCAAAGGAGTTAACTTTTGGACAAAATTTTGGGAGGGAATTTTGAATTCTTTTTGGAGGGAGGTAGCCTTTGATAAAAGGAGAGGGAAGTATAGGCTTGAAGAGAGGAGTTTTGGGGGGGGCGTGAGAGAAGGTGGTGTGAAAGCAATGAGGGTTAGAGAGAGAATAAGTCAAGGGCTTGGAGATTTTTTTCAAGGATTGTAAGAGCAGAGGGAAAGTGAGAGATTTATTTTTCATTACACTTTTAAGAGAGAATTGAGAGTGCTTGTAAAGAGAGAAAGACTTGGAGAGAACTTCTAGAGATTTGCTTGGGCAGGATTGTGAGATAAGTTGTTTTTTTATTTTTTTTTGTAATGTAAACTTATTTTTATATATGAAATCTATATTTTGTTGTATCCTTCTCATGAATTTTGAGTAGTCTTATTTATCATTCTCCCTACTTTGAGATATGATTTTTTGAAGAATTGATTTTATTTTATAAGGTTTAAAATGTCAATAGTTTGTGATGATTTAAACTCCGATCTTCATTTACTTTTCGATCTGACCAATTGAAATGTTAAAATGTGTTGTGAAATATATGTTCCGAAAGGGCTATGATTTCTACAACATAGGGAGAATCACATTTGATTTCATGGGAGAGTATTTCATCCATGGAATTGGGAGCAAATAAATAAGAAAATATACTTTGTTGGATGCATAATTGGAGATTGTAATATGACAGATAAAAATCTGACAGATTTCATGGGATTAGAAACCTTATAAAATCGTTAATTTTAATATGACAGATTAAAATCTCCAATTTTAATATGACAATTTTAATATGACAAATTAAAATGGGGATAAGCAATCTCCAATTTTAATATGACAGGTTAAAATCTCCAATTTGATCCTGTTGATTAGAAACTGATGCAAGATTGTTAGCCCTCAGGTGAGGGAGAAGTGAGAGCTCTGGAGTGGCAGCCGGTATCCTCCCAGCCTGACCACAGAATTAAGGAACAAACTCTGTATTAGTTAATGTTTTTTATACACTCGAAAGAGGGTAAAGAATAAGATTGCTCTTATTTGACACAAAACCGTTTATATATATTTTTTCAAATGATTTTATTTTCTTCACAATCCATATGCTCGTTGTAAAAGTGAATGATGTTTTCTTAAATTTGAACTTTCGTCACAAAAAGTTAGTTTAATTTTCATAAGTTTACTTTTGAAAGTTTAACATTTAGTTTAGTTAATTTTGTCTTTCAACTACATTTTAATTAGCATTCACTTGTTACTTAATATTCAAACTTCGCACTTTAATTTTTGTGTAGTTTTAAAAATTATACTTTACATTATAATCTTAAGAACTTATTTACGGCATTTCCAACTTCCCTTTGAGATCGATATCTATGACTCCATTAGAGCCCTTTATTACTTGAACGATATGTAAACTTGCATTATTTTTAAAGGGGATTTGACAATTTAAAGATTTTTAAAGATAAAACTATTTTAACTGAAGTTATTTTGTTGGAAATAATTTGCATATTTGCTATTGTATCTGTCGTGTGTATTTTGTAATATTAAAAAATATTTACAAAATTAACACTCTAAATCCACCCGCATCAGGAGGTCCTCGCTGCTCAGCCAAGGGTTAACCAAAAGGACATCTTCAAACTTAGCAGAGAGCTCATGTATGAACGTCTTCGCCACTGAGGGCTTGTCTCGAATGAAGCCGTAACCGATCACTTACTTAGATTTTTCCTTTCTTAGTAATAACCGAGGGTTTTGCGTGACATCCCCCTCTTTTTTGTGAATACATAAAAAAATAAAATAAACTAACGTATTTTCTATTTTTAGTAATGATTACCTTACTTGGGTAACATGTAGTTCCGTCACGTCAGTCTTGTCGGCGGTGTTTTAGCTTCTTACGAGTTTCTC